>JARQOC010000001.1:486372109-486557535 GCA_033576535.1 Allobates femoralis
GGGGGACATATATACCAGCATGGGGGGACATATATACTGATAAGACAGGCACTGGCATTATAAGACGGACCCCATTTATCATTACAAATTTGTTTTTTTCTCTTTTCCTTCACCAAATTTGGGGGTACGTATTATAATCAGGTGCGTCTTATAAAGCATAAAATATGGTAAATTGAAATGAAACATGGACGATAAAGAAACAAGACATGCAGACTCAACACTTTCGAAATGTGGTGCTGGAGAAAGATGTTATCAATATCATGGATGGCAAGAAGAACAAACAAATCCATTTTGGAACAAATCAAGACAGACTTGTCACTTCAAGCAAGGATCACCATGCTACAACTTCCCTATTATGAACACAGTATATGAAGAGAGAAATCACTAGATACGAACATTATGGTACGAAGAATAGAATGAACAAGGCGAAGAAGAAGACCAGCAACCCAATGGCTTGTTAGGCTGGGGTCACAGTTGACTTAGTGCCTTTTAAAAACTCATGCGTTTTAACATGCGTTTTGTCATGTCAGCATGAGTTTTTTAAGGTGTGTGATGGCTCTCTGCGTTTTTGGCTGCGTTTTTAAATCTGCACCAAAAAATAGTGCATGTACGGTACTATTTTTGGTGCGTTTTGAAAAACGCATGCGTTTTTGTAGAAAACGCATGCGTTTTTATAACATGGGCTCCTATGGAAAACGCATGCAAAAACGCATGTACAATTAGTACCATTTAGTGCCATTCAAAAACGCATGCGTTTTCCATAGGAGCCCATGTTAAAAAAAAACGCATGCGTTTTTGAATGGCACTAATTGTACATGTGTTTATGCATGCGTTTCCCATAAGGCCCCATATAAAAAACGCATTCGTTTTTGGAAATGCACCAAAAAAGCATGGTACTGTCACACATGCTTTTTTGCTATTAGGGCATGCGTTTTTTAACATGGGGGCCTATGGGTGCGTTTTTTACATGCGTTTTTGAAAACGCAGGTCTCCAAAAACGCTTATGAAAACTGCAACTGTGACCCCAGCCTTACTATCAAGATGAAAGCAGAGAAGACTGTGGTGGGGACTATCTAGGCTCACACAAGATTGAGCTTCCTACAAAGCATTCATCCATCAAGTCATCCTCACTCAAGGTCAAACTGAAGACTGGTAAATAATTATAAAATACTGTGCTATCAATAGGGAAAACTTGTGAGAGCCCGTTGTCAGTCAAGGTTCACTATAATGATGATATTATATTCAACTCATGGCACGTCTTGTGAACGTGTAAACTGATGTGACTGGGGACCAGAAAAGCTGTAATAGTGAAATCAAATACAACTCTAACCTGCAATTTATTATTTTGGCATATTTAGATATTTATTCCTTGACAACCCCTTTAAAATGTGTTAAAATTAGGATCTTGAGTTTACTATATTTAAGACAATTGTTAAAATACTTCTTGATTTTTTTTCCTTAAGTCAATATAATATAAAAAATGGGGTATACATAAGTTCTAAAGGAACAGCTGGATAAGCAAAGTCCCTCAGGCTGACAGGAATCTAGAACATGTAGACATTGTGCATATAAAAGGAAAAGAAGACAATGGAAATGAAAAATCAGAGCACAATAGTAGCAAGGTCAAGCAGTGTGAACATATTGTTTTCTTCCGACATATTCTACTTCAAGGTAAAACTGTGTCTGGTAGTCTTGTAAAAGGATAAAGTCTCTAGTACTGATAAGTTAATGGAGCATTAACAGAAGGAACACTTACAGACCATACGGTAGTTATGGGGACTACACTCTTATTTACTGATGCAAAGCTTTAATCCAGGAGTGAAACCTAATTGAAAGGAACGAAATCTTATGGTCCTGTCACACGCATCAATCTGGCCTGCGATGTCGGAAGCGATGCACGGGTGTGCGCTCACTTCCGACATCGCAGGCCAGCTGTCACACGGCAGGATGACGCAGCAGCGATGCGGGCGGAGCCATCGCTCGCTGGGCTGGGCTCAGCCCAGCGAGCGATCCTCAGCAACGCTGCGGTATAGGCTGGATCGCCGCCAACATCGCTATTGCGGTGTCAGACGGCGCGATCCAGCCTAATCGCTGGTTGCAGATTGACAGGTTTATGAACCTGTTAACCTGCGACCAGTGATAAATTGCAGTTGCGTCGCGCTGTCACACAGCACGACGCACTTGCGATATCGCTAGCGACATCGCTGATGCGTCACTTTTCGGCGATGTCACGGGCGACATCGACACGTGTGACAGTACCATAACAGTATTTTAAAATGTGACCCTTAATTTTTCGCAGTTGTTTTTATGAACCATTGACCACAGTTCCATAGTATATGACTATTGTCTTAAAGGGGTGTTCCCAATTTCATATGTCTTTGGAAATTAATCAAGAAGCTAAATTACAACGACATGATTAGTGTGAGATATGATGACAGAAGATCAACTTTCCTCTCTACTCCTCAGATCACACCTCACCACCAGCATGCTTGACCCGTTCCCATACCTCCTCATCCCCAACCTCACCACAGTTCTTGTCCTGATTCTAACTCATCTCTTCAACCTATCACTAACAACTGATGCCTTCCCCTCATCATGTAAATATGCCTCAATCACACCGATCCTCAAAAAGCCCTCCCTTAACTCATCCTGTGTCTAGCTATCACCCATATCACTTCTCCCTTGCAACTCAAAATTACTAGAACAGTATGTCCATCTTGAACTGTCCTCCATTCTCTCAACCTGCTCCTTCTTTGAGTGGCTTCCCATCACATCATTTCACCGAAACTGCCCTAACTAAAATCACCAATGACATACCGCCAAAGCCAAATTATACTACTTTGTCCTTCTTCTCTTAAAGCCCTGTCACACACAACGACAGCTCCAGCGATCCCGACAGCGATAACGACCTGCCGGGATCGCTGGAGCATCGTTACCCGGTCTCTGGGGAGCTGTCAGACAGGCAGATCTCCCCAGCGATCAGGGCATGGGAGCCTCCTCCCACATCGCTGAAGGCAATGTTAACAGCGTCCTCCCTGCTTAGCACTGCCTGTAAGCAGGGAGGACACTGGTAAATATGATGATAAACAGCGGGTATCTAGGCAGCGCGCACTGCCTAGATACCCGGTGTTTACCATGATTACCAGCCAGTGAGGTCACTGATCGCTGGTTTCTCGCTGTCACACGCAGCAATGCGTGCTGACCAGCGGGAAACCAACGATCAAAAAATGACCCAGAGAACTTTGCAGCGATCAGCGACCTCACAGCAGGGGCCTGATCGCTGCTAAGTGTCACACATAATGACATCGCTGGAGAGATCGTTGTAACATCACAGTTACAACGATTTCTCTAACGATATCGTTATGTGTGACTGGGCCTTTAGACCTGTCCTCTGACTTCGACACCTTGGAACATTCCCTCCTACAACAGATTCTCTCATCTCCTGGCATCCCTGACGTGGCCCTATCTTGGATCTCTTCATACCTAAATGACTGAACTTTCAGCGTCTCCCACTTCCACATCACCTCCTTATCTCACCTGTTATTTGTTGATGTTCCCCAGAGGTCAGTTCCTGCTTTTCTCCATCTACACCATCGGTTTGGGATATCTCATAGAGTCCAATGGCTTTCAGTATTATGTATAAACTGATGACATGCAGATCTAACTTTCTGGGCTAAATATTACCTCCATACTAACCAGAATTCCACAATGTCTGTCAGCTCTTTAAACCTTTTCCTCTGTCCAATTTCTAAAACTCAATATGGACAAAACGAAATTCATCATCTTTCCTCCTCCTCTCTCAATTCCCCAACAAACCTATCCATCAAAGTCGATGGCTGCTCACTCTCCCAAGTCCTGCATGCTTGCTGCCTTGGAGTAACCCTCAATTTAGCTATCTCCTTTAAGCCACACATTCAAGCACTCTCCACCTTTTGCTGTCTGCAAAATATTTCCCAGATTTTTACATTCCTTAAACATGATACTGAAAAAAACACTAGTGCATACCCTCATTATCTTCTACTGCAACCTCCTGCTCTGTGGCCTCTCATCTAATACTTTCACACCCATACAATCTATCCTAAACTCTGCTGCCCAACTAATGCACCTGTCTTCCCGCTATTCCCTGGAAACTCCTCTCTGCCAATCCCTTCATTGGCTTCTCATTGCCCAAAGACTACAGTTCAAAACCCTAACCATGACATACTAAGTTATCCACAACCTGTCTCCTCCATACATGTGATATGGTCTCTAGGTACTCAAAAGCTTGCAGTCTCTGATCCTCACAAGATCTCCTCTCCTGCCTTATCTTTTCTATACAAACGCATACAACATTTCTCCCGTGCATTCCCCATACTTTGCAACTCTCTGCCTCAACATATCAGATTCTCATCTACCGTGGAAACCTTCAAAAGGAACTTGAAGATCCACCTCTTTTGACAAACCTACCACCTGCAGTAACCTTCAGTCTTCTATACTGCCACACAACCAGCTCTAGCCTCTCCTAGTGTATCCTCACCCATCCCTTGTAAACCCTCGTAGGGTCCCCTCTCCTCCAGTACTAGTCTGTGCTTTGTATTATTGTGAATATTGCACTTGTCTGTATTGTGCATATCCCTTTTCATATGTGATGGAATAAATGGTGCAATAATAATAATAATAATATTGATTCCAAGACTGGATGTAATTTCCTAAATCGGTTAACACCTTGCTTTGGGCAGTTTGTTTTCGCACAGAACTCTTTATTTACTCTTTATTTCAAGCACATGGTGTCTTGCCTTTAATCTAAATCAATGTACTGTATGTGCTTTTTATCTTATAATGAAGGTCTATAATCTCTTTAATTCTGGGGATCTTCTGGAAATAGCTAACTTTAATGTATCCTTAAAAATGTTTAATAAGGTACCGTATATACTCGCGTATAAGCCGAGTTTTTCAGCCCAAAATTTGGGCTGAAAAGTCCCCCCTCGGCTTATACGCGAGTATATAAAAAAAATTAAAAAATACCGCAGCAGCCCCGGAGGTATACAGGCCCCCCATCAAGTTCCAGGGCCCCCCCCCACCTTGCGCGCAGCCTGTAAAGGAAAACCATACTTACCAGTGTCCAGTCGCGCCGTCCGCAGCTGCCGACATGACGATCCCGGGCTCCATTCAGCGTCTTCCGCATTTCCTGTAGTCGCGGGCAATGACGTCATTGCCCGCGCGCACAGGAAGTCGGAAGCCGGAAGACGCTGAATGGAGCCCGGGATCGTCATGTCGGCAGCTGCGGACGGCGCGACTGGACACTGGTAAGTATGATTTTCCTTTACAGGCTGCGCGCAAGGTGGGGGGGGCCCTGGAACTTGATGGGGGGCCTGTATACCTCCGGGGCTGCGGCTGTATACAGCCCTGGGGCTGCGGCTGTATACAGCCCTGGGGCTGCGGCTGTATACAGCCCTGGGGCTGCGGCTGTATACAGCCCTGGGGCTGCGGCTGTATACAGCCCTGGGGCTGCGGCTGTATACAGCCCTGGGGCTGCGGCTGTATACAGCCCTGGGGCTGCTGCTGCTGTATATACCTCTGGGGCTGCATATGGGGCTGCATATGGGGCTGCATATGGGGCTGCATATGGGGCTGCATATACCTCTGGGGCTGCATATACCTCTGGGGCTGCATATACCTCTGGGGCTGCTGTATACTACCACTGGGGCTGCTGATGTATATACCACTGGGGCTGCTGCTGCTGTATATACCTCTGGGGCTGCATATGGGGCTGCATATGGGGCTGCATATACCTCTGGGGCTGTATATACCTCTGGGGCTGCATATACCTCTGGGGCTGCTGTATACTACCACTGGGGCTGCTGATGTATATACCACTGGGGCTGCTGCTGCTGTATATACCTCTGGGGCTGCATCTGGGGCTGCATCTGGGGCTGCATATGGGGCTGCATATGGGGCTGTATATGGGGCTGCATATACCTCTGGGGCTGCATATACCTCTGGGGCTGCATATACCTATGGGGCTGCATATACCTCTGGGGCTGCATATGGGGCTGCATATACCTCTGGGGCTGCATATACCTCTGGGGCTGCTGATGTATATACCACTGGGGCTGCTGCTGCTGTATATACCTCTGGGGCTGCATCTGGGGCTGCATCTGGGGCTGCATCTGGGGCTGCATATACCTCTGGGGCTGCATATACCTCTGGGGCTGCATATACCTCTGGGCTGCATATACCTATGGGGCTGCATATACCTCTGGGGCTGCATATACCTCTGGGGCTGCATATGGGGCTGCATATACCTCTGGGGCTGCATATGGGGCTGCATATACCTCTGGGGCTGCATATGGGGCTGCATATACCTCTGGGGCTGCATATGGGGCTGCATATACCTCTGGGGCTGCATATACCTCTGGGGCTACATATGGGGCTGCATATACCTCTGGAGCTGCATATACCTCTGGGGCTACATATGGGGCTGCATATACCTCTGGAGCTGCATATACCTCTGGGGCTGTATATACCTCTGGGGCTGCTGTATACTACCACTGGGGCTGATGCTGTATACTACCACTGGGGAGGCTGCTGTATACCTCACTGCTGGGGTTGTATACCTGTGCTGGAGTCCACCCTCGGCTTATACGCGAGTCAATAAGTTTTCCCAGTTTTTGGGGGCAAAAGTTGGGGGTCGGCTTATACACGGGTCGGCTTATACACGAGTATATACGGTATATACTTTCTTACTACAGTGTGCTTTACATACAGCACACATTCCATCCTCTTCTCTTATTCTTTGATTGTATTTTTTGCATTGAATCGTTGGGCCATTTCCATCGTAAACATTTACAGTGATGCATAAGCCAAAGTAATTATTGCACACCAATGTTTGAAAAAAAAATATTGTCCAAAAATAAGGAAAAACAGTGGAAAAATTTGAGTTTTTACTGAGTTTTCTATAGCTAATGCACTGCTGACGGCTAAAGCTAGATGGTGACGTGATATCATCCCATGGTCATCATGTCCATAACTTTCAATATGGAACTAAAGTCATACCCAGTGACTTAGGCTATCTGTCAGCAGAACATGGAGGAGATCAGCAAGAAATTAACTCCTGCAAGATATCTGTTAGATGGAGAAACATGCAGAAGATACTGCACACCAAAACCCTTAAGATAAGTGTATCTCCTGTTTACTTTTATGGTTCATTTATTTTATGATTCACTCTGTGACTGAAGACTTCTGAATCCAAAAGCTGCACGACAATCCCAATGCTCAAACTAGTCTGCAGCTCTCTTGACCTATATGTGACACCATTTATTTCTCTGCAGCTGTCACACTCAAGTCAGAAGAGCTTACAAGCAATACCAAGCATTGTGAAGCTATCGCCATCCATGTTACACAGCCATCTGACTGCACCCATACATTGGGCACAAAGCAAGCTGTCATGATTCTCTGGTGCAAGAGTGGGAAGTCACAGTCTGACTATATGTGTGCTGTCTTGCTCAAAACATTCGAATTGAGCAAGGCTGAGAACTTTTAGTAGGCAAAAATTGTATACATGCAGTCACATGACCATCCATTCTCACCATCAGCACGAGAAAATCCTGACAGCGTGCGGGGTACACTGTGAGGATCCAAAACTCTTCCGTCAAATAGTGAGAATGAAGACTTTCATAACAAAACTGGACAATTCCAATAAAGGGGTTGTGCCATGACACACTTTTCTGGCAAAAATTTGAAAAGAGGAGTAAATATTCACAAAAAAATGTTTACAGTGGATATCATGAATAAAATATAATCTGTTTGTATGCTTTCTGTGTGTTCTGCACACAGCCATCAATATACAGCAGGAGGCCGCACTCAGCCCTCAGTATACACCAGGAACTCACACACAGCTCCCAGTATACAGCAGGAGGCTGCACACAGCCATCAGTATACAGCAGGAGGCCGCACTCAGCCCTCAGTATACAACAGGAACCCACACATAGCTCCCAGTATACAGTAGAAGGCTGCACACAGCTATCAGTATACAGCAGGAGGCAGCACACAGCCCCCGGTATACAGAAGGAGCCCGAACGCAGCCCTGAGTATACAGCAGAAGCTGGCACACAGCACCCAGTATACAGCAGGAGGCCACACACAACTCCCAGTATACAGCAGGAGGTTGCATACATCCCTCAGTGTACAGCAGGAGCCTGCACACAGCCATCAGTATACAGCAGGAGGCCGCACTCAGCACTCAGTATACAACAGGAACCCACACACAGCTCCCAGTATACAGCAGAAGGCTGCACACAGCCATCAGTATACAGCAGAAGGGAGCACACAGTCCCCAGTATACAGCAGGGGGCTGTACATCGCCCCTGTACTATAACAGGACGGCTCACATAGCCTCTATATTACACCAGGAGCTCATACATAGCCCCCTGCATTACAGTTTGTACCCCCACAGAGCCCTTGTATTAGAGCCTGTATCCACACATAGCTCCTGTATTAGAGCCTGTGCCCAGCGTAACCACTGCATTACACCCGGAGCACACACACTGACAAATATACATTATACATACATATATACATACCCACCCACACATATACATAAATATACACAAACAAATAAACATACCCACAAACATACATATACACACACTTGTATATACCACTTCATAGTGACCTGTGCTGTCCTCATGTGGCTCCTGGACGGTAGTGTTCCTTCCTCTCTGGCTGTGTGTTTCGGGGCCCCTCCCACCTCTAGAAGAGGTGGGACACAGAGCAGAGAGCGGTTTTGCTGTCCCCCCACCTCTCTCCCTCTGAGCCGGCCTTGCTCATTCTCTGTGGGGCTGGTTAATCAGTGAAGCAGGCAGGGGCTGCAGCATAGCGATGCTGGCCAGTAGGTGTCGGTGTGAGGAGTCTGTGGTATGACTAGTGAGATCTATCAGTCTGGAAAAGGATATAAAGCCATTTCTAAAGCTTTGAAACTCCAGCGAATCACAGTGGGTGCCATTATAAAAAATGGTGAAAACATGGAACACTGGTCAACCTTCCCAGGAGTAGCAGGTCGACCAAAATTACCCAAAGAGAGCAGCAAAGACTCAAACAAGAGGTCACAAAAGACCCTACAACAACATCCAATTTCTATAAGCCTCACTTTTCTCAGTTAAGGTCAGTGCTCATGACTCCACCATAAGAAAGACACTGGGCAAAAATGGCATGCCTGGCAGATTTCCAAGATGATAACCACTGCTGAACAAAAAGAACATAAAGTCTCATATCAGTTTTGCTCGTAAATATGTTGATAATCCCCAAGACTTTTGGGAGAGAACTGATAAGATAAAAATTGAACTTTTTGGAAGGTGTATGTCCCATTACATCTGGCATACCATCAATACAATATGGTGGTGGTAGTATGATGGTATGTGGCTGTTTTGCTGTTCAGGACCTGGAAGACTTACTGTCATATAATCTGGGTCCATAAATTCTGCTGTGGGCCAACAAATCCTGATGGAGAATGTCCAGCCATCTGTTTGTGACCTCAATCTGAAGCACACTTGGGTTATGCAGCAGGTCAATGATGCAAAGCGCAACAGCAGATCCACCTCTAAATGGCTTAAGAAAAAAACAAAATTAAGACTTTGGAGTGGTCTACTCAAAGTCCTGACGTTAATCTGACTGAGATGCTGTGGCATGACCTTAAAAAAGCGGTTTATACTCGGAAACAATCCAATGAGGCTGAATTACAACAATTCTGCAAATATGAGTGGCCAAAATTCCTCCAGAGCATTGTAAAAGACTCATTGCCAGTTATCGCAAACACTTGATTGGAGTTGTTGCTATTAAGGGTGACCCAACCAGTTATTAGGTTTAGTGGGCAATCGCTTTTTCACACCGTATGTTTGGATTTCTTTTTCTTTAAGTAATCGAGACCTTCATTTATAAACTCCATTTGGTTTACTTGTGTTATCATTGTCTAATATTTAAATTTGCTGATGATCTAAAACATTTAAAAATTTTATACAAAAGAATAAGATATCAGGAGTGAGGCAAACACTTTTTAAAACCACTGTATATAACATTGTTGAATACTTTCCTCTTACGTCAGGTACGAGTTTGCTCATATCTTAAATATTAAGCATATGCATCATTTCAGTAGGGATCCTCATAGCCTCAGTTATGGTAGCACAAGGCCCACCTTATAAATGTATAACAATAACCATAAAATAACTTGACACTAACAACTGTGTGGATAACAACGATCGAGATGTTTTATTAAGGGTTAATAGATAATATAATTAACCAATAAATTATCCATAAATAATATAAAGATACTGTGGCACCCCAGGGGATAATGTGCCACAGTAACAACACCAAGGGATAACTCCCCACACAACCCACAACACTACACTAGCGCCTCCAGGCCAGAAGGGGGAGGTAAAGCAGCTTCCTAATAAATTCTGGTGTGGAGAGGAAGTGAGCAGTTCAGTGCAGTACGTAGCAGTACTGTGAAGAGTTCAGTTCCTGAGAGGACTGAGGAAGAAGGACTGCGGTGTAAAGGAGCTGCCTTAGGCTACTTTCACATTACGATTTTTGTAAAATCCGATGCTGTCCGATATAAATCGGACAGCATCGGATTCTTCTAATGCCTGGAATCGGGTGCCAAATAGACATCCGATTCCGACAGAAAATAGGATGCCTGCCCTCCTGTCAGATCGCTCCCTGAGCTGTCACAGTCTCTCCCCCGGTCCTCTCATCCCCTGTGTCTCCCCTCTTGGCCCCCGGTCCTCTCATCCCCTGTGTCTCCCCTCTTGGCCCCCGGTGCTCTCATCCCCTGTGTCTCCCCTCTTGGCCCCCGGTGCTCTCATCCCCTGTGTCTCCCCTCTTGGCCCCCGGTGCTCTCATCCCCTGTGTCTCCCCTCTTGGCCCCCGGTGCTCTCATCCCCTGTGTCTCCCCTCTTGGCCCCCGGTGCTCTCATCCCCTGTGTCTCCCCTCTTGGCCCCCGGTGCTCTCATCCCCTGTGTCTCCCCTCTTGGCCCCCGGTGCTCTCATCCCCTGTGTCTCCCCTCTTGGCCCCCGGTGCTCTCATCCCCTGTGTCTCCCCTCTTGGCCCCCGGTCTTCCCCTCTTGGCCCCCGGTCCCCCCATGTGTCCCCCTCCTCTCCTCCTCTCCTTTCTCACCTGTCCACGACTCCTGCACGGTCCCGCGCGTCTCCCGGTGCCTTGCTGTTCTGTCTTCTGTGCTGCCAGGACCTCTCGTGATGTCACAATCACATGACTGCCCGCTATTGGTTCCTGGCAGTCATGTGATTGTGACATCACGAGAGGTCTTATCAGCACAGATGGCAAGATACCTGGAGACACCGGAGACGCCGGGAGACGACGTGGGCCTCGTGGACAGGTGAGCATAGATTTTTTTTTTTTTATTAACCCCTTAATTTACTTTTAGGAGCTATTTTAGTGTACTGAGCATGCTCAGTACACTAAAATCGGTCCGAGGAGACATAACATGTTTCCTCGGACCTTTCTCCATAGGGCCCCATGTCAAATTGATCGGGTCGGATCGGATGTGCACTAAAAGCCATCCGATCTGGTCCGATCCGAATCTGTCAGATTTTATTTTCGGTGCAAAAATCGGAGCAAGCTCCGATTTTTGCACCGATAAAAAAATCGGACAGATTCGGATCGGACCAAATCGGATGGCATTTAGTGCACATCCGATTCGGTCCGATCCCCATAGGGATGCATGGGGTCCGAAAATCGGTCCGATGCTGTCCGATTTTTTTGGACAGCATCGGAAATGCAAAAATCGCTATGTGAAAGCAGCCTTAGGCTCCCCCACGGTCCGCTGCTCAATTCCAGGATTAGCCAGGCTCTGAGGGAAGGAGTTAAGAGAAACCGAGGAACACATCTGGGAGACTGAGTTACCCCATAACTCGCCTCGGAGGAGCGCAAAGACCGGATACCGGATCCGAAACTGTGACTAACACAAGCAGCACAGTAAACACTGGACTAGTGGAGGTTATAGATCTGCACAGTACCACAGCGAAGAAACACGGCGGGGTCAGACACACACGGGTAAGATTCAAGTTGCCTAGCAAGGGGTACCTGTGAGGAGAGACAGGACCGGCAGCTTAGCTAAAGCGGCAGCAGGGCTACACACACAGCGCAGGAGTGGGAAGTCAAGGACCCGGTCAGAGTGGGAGCAACCCAGCCCCGGTACAGACTCCGTGGTCAGTGCTCTGCTGAACAACAACTACAGTAAAAACGTGGAAAACTACAACACCGTGAGTCTGTGTGATCCTTGCACTCAAGCCCTACTTTCCCTCACAAACTGCTATCATCTCCACCACTACCACTACTGTGCACCATCCATAGACTATTTACTACCACTGCCCCAGGGAACCAGGCTCTGCCCGTGGAGAGCCGTTACATCGCCGGCTGCTAAACATCATCCCCGGAGGTTCTGCAGCAGCGGTGGTCACCCTGCCCACACACCACGGGTGGCGTCACGACTTCATCCCTGTAAATAACCCCCAACCTCTTTATTGTGGGCCCAGGATAGGGTCTGGACCAAGGACTGCCATGGTACCCCCGTGATACTCCGGTCCGGTACCAAGTACCCCGTCCCGGTGGGCTCCACAACACAATAAACTTTATTCCACTTGAATAAACGATCCAGGCAGCTTACTGTCTATCATTCCCACTAATAAAAAACATCACGACGAAAAAAAACAAAAAACTTGAAATATAGGAATGGTGGGCGGATCTTCTTTTCTTCCTGGATCCCGCTGTACTGCAGCCGGCCAATCCTAAAACAGCTCTTTATATACCTTTTCAAATCCCCCGCTCAGGAAGGGTGAGCCAATCAGCTGGCTGTTGGGCACCTCACCTATACCCGACAGCCAATCAGCACAAAGCCACAATTTTACCTCAGACACGGAGTTACCTTAGTAACCCAACGTCTTTTGCCCATATACAAGGTTAAATATAAACTGACCAATCAGAACACTCCCATTATATCCAATAGGGCCTGTGTGACCATATTATTATTATTATTATTATTTATTTATATAGCGACATTGGTTCCATGGCGCTTTACATGTGTAAGGGCAGAACAAGGACGAGAACATAAATAACGACAAATAAATTATACAGGTACATTAGGGCAGATATCCTGTCCACGAGGCCTCACAGTCTATAGGGGATGGGTGGGAGACAGTAGGAGGGGGAGAATGACAGCCATACAAGTTATATGGATGCCTCACTATTACAGCGCAATGTATAGTGTACTTTTAAAGTGCATTACCAAGAGTGACTATGGCATAAAATATAGATGAGTAGCACTTCATAGTTTACAGGCTGTGCCTTCTCTGCTCGTATGGAGGACAGGGTAGAGAGAATTTAAACACAGGACCACTTAAGTCTGTCTCTGATCCAGCTGGCTCTTGCACTGGAATAAATACAGGATATTTTGAAACTTTTATATGGTTCTGGCAATTGTACAGAAATATATCTGTACTAGTGTTCTGAGGCAAACAGAAAGTCATGGGATTAGTCTGAAGGCATTCTATCCAGAGGAAAGAAAATGAACAATCAGGGTTAGCCGTCTGGGTTTGGTTTCTAGTAACCCTTGTAACTTGCCAATGATGCAGTAATCAAACGCTATCCAGAATGCTGCTATCTGTCAGAAGCTAGTGGGTTGAAAAGATTGGTAGCAATTGCATTTGCATTGGGGCAATTCTTGAGTGCATAGTCTATGGATCTATCATTATTGGTGGGTAATTTGTGCAAAGTGGCATAATCTTTGCCTATCCAATCAGTATTTCTGACTCAGTATTTCATCAGTATTTGTATACTAAAAGCAGGAGTGTCTCCAATACATATAACATGTGTCAATCTTTCAATTACGGCTTTTCTCTGTAAGGTCCACTTATGGCTTTGGCTAAAGGTGGGGTCACACGCGGCGATGTCGCCCGCGACATCGCCGAAAGGTGACGTCACAGCGATGTCGCGGACGATATTGCAAGTGCGTCGCGCTGTGTGACAGCGCGACGCAACTGCAGATTATCGCTAGTCGCAGGTTGACAGGTTTATGAACATGTTCATAAACCTGGCAACCTGTGACCAGCGATTAGGCTGGATCGCGCCGTCTGACACTGCTAGCGGCGCGATCCAGCCTATATTGCAGTGTTACTGAGCCATCGCTCGCTGGGCTGAGCCCAGCCCAGCGAGCGATGGCTCCGCCCACATCGCCGCCGCGCGTCACCGGCACCGTCGTGCCGTGTGACAGCTGGCCTGCGATGTCGGAAGCGACCGCGCACCTGCACGTCGCTTCCGACATCGCAGACCAGATCGCCGCGTGTGACCCCACCTTTATAAACACTGATGCAAAAATACTGACATATGAATGAGACCTTAAGGTGACAGGACAGGTTTTAAGACCAGAACATATGACAAATGGATGTGAATAGCTAGTCATAAAGCGAGCTATATTGGTAACAGATCACATCTCCATTGTTCAGAAACAATGATGGTTTCCAGTGTTAGAATAGGTAGGAAAATGGTAACATAATTATGGACTAACTGAACAATAAAAGTCACAGATTGCTAGACAGGGCTGTGGAGCCGGTAGCCAAACCTCTAACTCCGACTCCCCAATTTCCCTGAACATCGGACTTCACTAAAATGGACACTGTCTCTGATTCCACAATTCCAACTCCACAGCCCTGATGTGCAGTCGGTAAGCCATATATCCGACTCCAACTCTGACTCAATTTCTCTGAATCTGACTTCGACTACACCAAAATGGACATCGACTCTGACTTCACAGCCCTATTGCTAGGATATCTTCATGTAAGCACTGGTGGCATCAGTACGTCCTCCTTCAGTCCTAATAAATTCTCTCTTAGTTGAATCCTGGATGTAATCTTCAGCAGTCAGTGTATTTCCATATTAGAGAGACTGTCCAATCAGTTGATTAAAAATAGTTAAGTCAGTTACATGATTAATACCTGCTTTTTATTTTTTCGCCTGGCGATATGAGGCGATCTAACGTGTGCATGCACGTTTTTCATGGTCGCCTCAGATTGCTGATGGCGGCATTACACGCCGCAATCTCTCCCTGAAAGTAAGGCGATGTGTCGCTTTGGAAATTGCCTCACCTACAACGGAACCAATCTTGCCTCATTCCATCGCCGCTTCACGCGCCGCAAATTCCAAAGGCAATGTGGGCATACATGTTCAGCGGTGCGAGGAGATAGGCGTGCCACAGTGGTTTAAACCGAGCCCCATACGCAGTCATTGGACAACGCAACAGCGTTACGATTGGTCAGCCTGCTCTGGAAGGCTGGCTAATACATGACGCCATTGAAGATTGTGTGTGTTGCTGAACAGACAGCTCTTCATATATGGCGCCCTGTCAACTGACAGCCAATGGGAACACAGTAGCTACCACCAATCATCGCAGACGGGGCGTGGACTACAGAACGTTTGAGACACGCCTATGGGAAATTCTAGGCAACGCTGGTTCTATCGCTATTGCCCTATCACACGCCACAACCCAGAAATCTTGCCTTCATGGTTGCGGCTGATTTCTGAGCACTGTTCAGGAAGCAGGTGACGGCCGAGAGGCGATTTATCGCCACGAAATTCCCCAATCACACGCCGCAACTGTGAAGCAATTTCACGGCAATTACTCCAGGGCAACATATCGCCTTTAGGATTGCCAGGAGAGATTGCGTCGTGTGAAGGCACCCTTAGTTCCAACGCCAAACAGAGCTGTGACTTTTAGCTAGTGTCTGCAGAGAGTGTGAGGTAGTCTGTGACACACCCACTGTCTCATCATTGGTTTAGGCTGCATCTGTCCCACCACGGATTGGCTACAAAAGCTCAGCAGGACGAGACTACATAAATGATCGGCTCCCAGTACAGCAAGGATAGAAGAACGATAAAGTAACAGATTAAACGCCAGTGAGAAAAAGTAATCTTCAATATATACTAAGGCTAAGAAGGTTTAACAAAAAGGGAACCTGCTTTAAAGCTGTTGCAATATGCTAACTTAAAGTCATATTAGCCAAACGAAAGTTGCAGTCGCAATGTGACTATCATGAAATATATGGCAAGACGATGAACCTCAACAATCTATACGGGATAGTTTTCCAAGAATGAAAGGTTTACGGAGCTAGATATTTACCCTAATCCATATAAAACCTTCCTTTTGGGGTTCTGCAAATAACAATGCTCTATAGTTAATCATCACCATAGAGTGTCACAGTAAATACACCGTGAACCGATGATCTGCCTGAATGCAGAAATCAGTACTGGCCTTTGATCACATCAAACAGTGCAGAAATGTCAAATGTCAAGAGTATTCGGCATTTCACCCAGGCACACGGCCAATGCATTATTTCGGATAGAAATATATGTATTTTTTTGCATAACGTTTCTCCCCCTACCAAGTGAAATAAATCATTCAATTATTCACAAATTAAATAAAAATGTTTGGATGGAGCCATGGAAAACTGTACACTGAAGCAATAGAAAAAGTTTAAAGGCGGCTGTGCTGGGTGTGGGAGCAGAATACATCATGGGTCTGGCATTCTCAGGAAATTCCTGCAACAGCACAATGATTTTCAATCAACTGTTCCACGCGTTTTGTACATTCACATATATAATTTGTACTGTTGTTTTCGCTGGCTAGAAATGAGATTATTAGATTAAACTCTATAACCAAACAAAGCAGCAGTGCAGAATTACCACCCTGTCTGCCCTATACATCATCCACAACTTCCCCTGATACATACAACCCCTTCCTCACTACTATACTGCAATAAACAGTGGTTATACCTATGAAAAGACAAAGTAGCACAAGACAATCCTACACTACATATGTCAGATATATCCAGATGTAGAGTATGCATCTTTATGTCTACACAGTTACATATGAAGCAAATAATGTAGGAATTATTGTAAAAAATATGGTTTTAATTAATGCAAATTGTTCTTAAAAAAATCTGCATAATCGCTCTATAAACACATCCCATAATGCTGATGCAGTTTTAATTCAAATTTTGAATTCGGCACATTGTAATCTGATTTTAAGTTAACACTAGTGTAAAATGTAGATAAATGCATATATAAAAAATGTACATATATATAGGAAAGAAGTAGTAAACTTCAAAAATCATTAGGAAAGATAATATACTGTATATTTCAGCCTATAAACGGCCCGTCACACGCTACGATATCGTTGAAACGTCGCGGCTCTTGGGGCAGTGCAATGACGTCGTTGCGTGTGACACGTAGATACAACCAATGATAAGTCGGCTGATTGTTGAACACAGATTTATTAACAGGACCATAAATCAGTCGTTGGTCGTCCCTTCTACCTGCAGCATTGGCGTGTGTGACACCTTGACAACGATGTTGTTTACGACTCTGCCAATTCAGAACTGAGGAACATAGGCACCCACACGACTGCTAATATCATTCGCTTGTCGCGGAGTCGTTGCTGCGTTGTACATGATATCTGTACGTGTGACATCTCACTAGCGATCAATGAACGACATTCAAGAGATCCAGGCCAAGTCGGATTGTTGGTCGTAGTGACATTGAAGCGTGTAACGGGCCCTTAAGACACACCGAACAATAAAATGCACCCAGGGATAGATTGAGAGTAGCAAAGCCCTCCCTCCCCCCCCACTGTTTAGAAGACAAGAGGCCCACAACCCCAACTATTATGTGTCATGTCACATGATCAACTTCATTTCCACAAGACCTTACATATACTGAGGTTAAAAAAAACACCAAATACTGAACATCTGAACAAGGCCTTACAAATACTGAGGAAAAAAAAAAATCACCAAATACTCAGCGTATGCATGTGGCCTTTGACTATGTTCACACAGGGCATTATTGCTGCAGTTTTTTCAGCAGCTAAACCTGATCTCTCAGCAGTAGAAAGTTGTGTTTTTGCCAGCAGAAAACGCACCAAAACCGACCCAAAAAGCAGCAAAAAACACCGAATTTACAATTTACATGTTGCGTATTTTAAAAATGCTGCAGAAAAACAAACAAACAGGGCTGTAGAGTCGGAGCTGAAGTCGTGGAGTCAGAGTTGGTGCCCATTTTGGTGGAGTTTGAGTCGGAGTTGGAGTCGGTAGAAAATGGACTCTGACCAACTCTGACTTCTAAAACATATAATAAATTGGGTACAGTAGTTCAATGCAAAATGTACTGACTATTATTATTATTAATTATTTTTACATTCTACCTAACTATCTTGATTATTGTATCATAATAATGACTAAAACCTGATGTTACCATTGTACTACAATAAATTTGTCACTTAAACATGAGCCATGTATGAAGGAGTCAGAGTCGAAGGAGTCGGAGTTGGAGTAAAGGCCACGTCACACACACACAGATAATTGTGCAGATATTGTTGGCAGATCTCTGGTTGCAGTGAAATCATGGACACATTGTTACATTTGTACACAGCCACAAAATGTAACAATATGTCCATGATTTCATTGCAACCAGAGATCTGCGAACAATCTCTGCACAATTATCTGTGTGTGTAACTGGGCCTTTAGAAAGACATAATTGTACTACTTGTAGGTAGGGCTGTGGAGTTGGTAAGCCAAACCTCCGACTCAGACTCCTCAATTTCCCTGAATCCAACTCCGACTCCATGACTCCAACTCCCTCGTGTATGGTCATGTTTAAATGATAAATTAATTGTAGTACAATATGAACATCAGGATTCTAATTATTAACATGATACAATAATTAGACTATTTAGATAGAACATAATAATTATTCGTAATAATAATAATATTCAACACATTCTGCATTGAACTACTGTACCCAATTTATTATTCATTTTAGGAGTCAGAGTCGGTCCATTTTATACCGACTCCAACAAAATGGGCGCCGCAAGTAAATTAATGGCAGGAATATCTTACATTTTGACAGAGGGAAAGATGATATCACTATGAGCATATTAAAACGATAGTCACGGTCCGGTGGGCGCTCAGAGATAGATCAAGGATCCTGTTCAGTAAAAGTCCTTTATTCCAGAAAACCTCCTTCACCACAACATGTTTCGACGGTATAGTGCCGTCTTTCTCAAGTGGAGGACACGGCAGGCGCTGCTCGTAATAGCTATAGGACCTGCGATCACCGAGGCAACGCTTGTACGCAGGGAATCTAGGACCTTTCCGCGTCACCGCGTTCGATCACATGGGACGCAAGGGGGCGGAGTCCGGAAACTAACAGGAGGTGAGCGAGGACGCTGCGAGGGCCCGCAGCTGCTCGCCTCCTCTCATAACACTTGGCTAGGAGGAGGATTGCTAAATCAGGTTTAAACCATAGTTGTGCATGGACAGCGCAACTTGTACAGGTTAGTAGGATATCTTGTGTCTCTATAAATTAGCCCGTGGATACCGCACCATTGCGCCCCCTATTTTCTTTGTCTTTACATCACTATGAGCATGTCATTGCACTAAAACTATGAAAGTGTCAACACAGAAAAATTTATATTGTTATTATTGTTATTATTGTTAATAATAATATTAATAATAGTCTAATGATAAGAATATGTGTCAGAATCTGGTTTCAACTAGTAAAAAAAAAATAGGTGCTACATTTCTTTAGAGTACCAATCACCAATCTGGGGCTACCCTTTTTATCTAGTAAAAGAGTTGGTGACTAGACTTGTCAGTTTATTAAATACAAGTTATTGCAAAAAAATTGCCAATATGTGCCCCTGATGCCCCTTTGAGGAACCAAGTTGTCAGTTCCCAGCACGCAGTGCAGGATTCAACAACCCTCTGCGGCTCCTCTCTCAATGAGAACGTTGCCGTGCACTTTACTAAACATTTACTGACCAGTAGAGATGAGTGAACCTTTCAAGGATCGGTTCAGAGAGGGTTGCCAAACTTCCCGGTGTTGAGCAAATCTGTTTGGGTTCAAAGTTTGGGTGTAGGAAGATTTGGAAGCCAGTCATGTGATCAGGGTGCACACTGATGATATCACTCTGCTGTGTTGGTCACATGACTGGCTTCCACAGGATCCAGGAAGTGCAGCAAAACCAGGGGAAGATAGAGGCACGTGCCGGAAAGGTAAGTTGAAAGTGTTTGTTATTTTAGTGTGGGCAGCAGCATATGAGGGCATACACAGTAATGGGGAGAGATATCCAGGATGGGGGGGTACTACAGGCACATGTGATATGCCCACTCCCCTGTCCAAACCTCAGCGTGGCTTCAGCACCGAGGTGATGGACAGCGAGTGCAATGCAAATTACATGAGGCTAATGAGCGGGAGCATCTGACCTTCCAGCGCCTCTGCAATCCGCAGCCATTCTCCTCTAGCGCCACCCCCCCTTCCTACAGCACAGAAAGTAAATACGGGTTATAAAACGCACCCCCCACTTTCCCCCAAAATTTGGAGGAACAAAAGTGTGTTTTATAATCCGAAAAATATGGTATGTTGTGCTGCATTGTGGTATTTGGTGCTATAGAAGGTATTATGTCTGGTGCATGGCGGTACTGCAGTTGTAAAATGGGACTTCCTATGAACATAATACGGGTGCTGCATAGCAGTATCTTTTCCCCAGGGAACCCCAGCATTACTATGGATTAGCGAGTGAGGCCCAAATAGAAAAATGTTGTGAATCCCAGGTGTTAAAGACTTATAAATAAACTGTCTTACCTTTGAGAACCGGGCATTTATCCATTTTGTGAATGTTTTCTTCTGTACATCATTATGTTCATCTGCCCAAAAAAAAAACAATGGAGGTACATATTAACATATAATTTTCCCTATTTTTGAGTTCATACATATGGTCTCATACAAAATGCATAATTGTTTCCATACTTGTACATTTATATCAATTTGAAAAAGTACAGAAAATCACTGACCAAAATCTGGAGTAAAAACCAAATAATTGTACTTTCATAGAATTGATTGAATCCTAGAATGGTAGAGCTGGAAGGGACCTCAAGGGCCATTGCGTCCAACTCTCTGAAGGTGAAGGTTTTCCTAAATCATCCCAGCTATATGTTTATCCAGCTTCCGCTTGAAGGTTTCCATTGGTAGAGAGCCCACAACCTCTCGTAGCAGCCTGTTACACTCTCTGACTACCCTCACTGTCACAAAGTTTATCTTAATGTCTAATCTGTATCTGTGGAGCCCACTGGGACGAGGGTACTCGGTACCGGACCGGGTACTGCTGGGGAATGTCACGGGTGGTCCTGGTCCGGTCCGTGTCCCGGGCCCGCACAATAAAATGGGGGTTATTTACAGGGGATTTGTCACTCGTGACGCCACCCACTATATGCGGCCAGTAATGGGGCCGCCGCTGCTGCAGAACCTCCGGGGATGATGGGATAGCAGCTTGGATAGAATAGTTCCTGTGGGCAGAACTGGGTTCCCCGGGGCAGTGGTAGAAGTAGTTAAAGTCTGTGAAGATAGTTATTGATGCTGCAGGAGAGTAGGGGTAGCAGTAGAGATGATGAGAGTAGAGGCAATGGCAGTATATGAGGGCAAGTGGGGCTTCCGCATAAGGATCACACACACTCACGGTTTCTGTTGTTTTCCAAGTCTTTACTTGTAGATGGTATTACACAATATTGTCCACGGAGTCTGTACCGGGTTGCTCTCACCCTGACCGGCTCCTTGGCTTCCTACTTAAGCGCTGTGTGTGGCTCTGCTGCTGCTTGTAGCTGAACTGCTGGCCCTGTCTCTGCTCACGGGTACCAATATGCTGGGCAACTTGAGTCTTCTGTGTCACTGACCCCTCCGTGTTGCTTTGCTATGGTACAGTGAAGATGGTGGACTTTCACTATGCCGGTGTTTACTGTCCTGTCTGTCTCAGGCACCTCTCCGGGTTAAGTTTGGGGTAACTCTTTATCCCGGGTATGTTCCTCTGTCTCCTGTCCTCAGACCTCTCAGGACCTCCACCTCTGCTTGACTCTGCTCCTGCTCCAGACTCAAACTGTCACTCCTGCTCTGTGGTAAACAACTTTAGCTCCTCCGACTAGTGCAGGTGCCACCTTAGCTCCTCCCACATTCTAGTGTAGTGTTGTGTGTGGAGTAAACCCGTGTTGTTTCTGTGGCACATTAACCCATGGGGTGCCACATATCTCCTTCCTTTTAGTTTCATCCCATTGTTTCTTGTACTTCCTTATGCTAATGAGAACAGGGTAGTTCCTTCTATAGAATCTTTGCATACTTTATATTATACTAGCTGTAGTACCCGGCTACGCCCGGGTTAATAAATAACTGCTGTTAGATATAACAAAATAGAATTTGAATATGTCATATTAATGACCTGTAGGAAAATAGAAGCTGAGCTGTGATTGATTGCTATAGGGAGCCTAATAAATCTCCAGCCAACAGTAAACCCTCCCCCTGGCCGGGCAGTATATGTTACCTCACACATACACATAATAGACAGCTCATGTGACTGACATCTGCCTTAATTCCCTATATGGCACATGTGTTGCACATTGGCTGTTTTTAATCAGATGTTTATGTTTGGAAAATACAGATAGCTTACGTATGAGGCGACTTGTGTGAGGTGATTTGTGCACATCTGTGTCTGTCTGTGTGGTGTGTGTGTCCCTGGGGTGTGTATGTGTGTGTCCCTGTGGGATGGGGTCTGTGTGGTGTGTGTCTCTGTTGTGTGTGTTTCTTTGTGGTGTCTGTGTGTGTCCCTGTGGGGTGAGTGCATGTGCCCCTATAGGGTGTGTATGTGTGTGTCCCTGTGGGGGGGTCTGTGTGGTGTGTGTTTCTGTTGTGTGTGTCTCTGTGGTGTGTGTGTGTCCCTGTGGGGTGAGTGCATGTGTCCCTATAGGGTGTGTATGTGTGTGTGCCCCTGTGTGGGGGTCTGTGGTATGTGTGTGTATCTGTGTTTGTGTGTCTCTCTTGTGGTGTGTGTGTCCCTGTGGGGTGAGTGCATGTGTCCCTATAGGGTGTGTATGTGTGTGTGTCCCTGTGGGGGGGTGTCTGTGTGAGGTGTGTGTGTCTCTGTGTTGTGTGTGTCCCTTTGTGATGTGTGTGTGTCTCTGAGGGGTGAGTGCATGTGTCCCTATAGGGTGTGTATGGGTGTGTGTCCCTGTGGGGGGTCTGTGTGGTGTGTGTGTGTCTCTTTGTGGTGTGTGTGTCCCTGTGGGGTGAGTGCATGTGTCCCTATAGGGTGGCTATGCGTGTGTGTCCCTGTCTCTTTGTGGTGTGTGTGTGTCCCTGTGTGGTGAGTGCATGTGTCGCTATAGAGTGTGTGTGTGTCCCCTTGGGTGTGTGTGTGTGTCTTTGTGGTGTGTGTTTGTTCGGGTGCGTGGTGAGTATCCAATGTTGGGGCTGCACCTTAGCGACTATACACTTGCTGTTACTCTTTGTGTGCGTGTGGTGTGTATACATGTCCCTGTGTGTGGTGAATATCTCATGTTGGGGCCCCACCTTAGTGACTATATGCTGGTATGTGCTGTTAGTCTTTGGTGCTATCATTAAGTCCCTCTCATTCACAACTGCCAACTGGTAACTGTCACTTTTTCCCCATTATGTAGATAGGGGCAAAATTGTTTGGTGAATTGGAATGCGCGGGGTTAAAATTTCGCCTCACAACATAGCCTATGACGCTCTCGGGGTCCAGACGTGTGACTGTGCAAAATTTTGTCTCTATAGCTGACATCTGTCGATTTTCCTCCCACACGTTTCCTTTCCCATTATGTAGATAGGGGCAAAATTGTTTGGTGAACTGGAATGTGCAGGGTTAAAATTTCGCCTCACAACATAGCCTATGACGCTCCCGGGGTCCAGACGTGTGGCTCTGCAAAATTTTGCGGCTGTAGCTGCGACGGTGTAGATGCCAATCCCGGATATACACACATACACACACACATACACACATTCAGCTTTATATATTAGATTGCAGAAACCCAATGCAGAGTTCAGCAATCAAACGATTTCTATTATTGGGTCTTATCAATCCAAAAAATCTGGCTGCCCTGGTAGACATTTGTTACGTACATAAACCTTTTCCATTGAATACCCCCAATAAGACATTTAAGCCACTAATGCTATTGAGTGTAAAGCCGCTTAATAGTATTTTTTTCTTTTTTTTTTTTTTTTTAAAGGTTCAATTTTTGTGCACAATACTTTTTTTATTGTTTTTCCTCATGAAAAATGCAAACTGACAAAAAATGGCAACATTTACAACAAAACAGGGTCAAGTTTTATGCTGCACATTCCATCCCAATAGTTAGAACATAGCACTAGAGGCTGAATACCATTCAGAAGGAAATGATATTGTGAAACAAGTAGTTCGGGAAAATGCCTTCTGAAGTCCCTCACCTAGTCCCCTGATATATGCACCATGGGGATGTCTCCCATACCTGCCACTCCCTCGAGAAGCTCTCCACTCTGTTATTTCTATAGGTCATCATTTTTTCAAAAGTGTATGTTTTGTTCACGTCAGCTATAATGTCTGGAGCAGCGGGGATAGCAGAAGTCCTCCAATATCGGGCTAAGGCCACCCTTGTTGCCATCAGGATATGCGCGGACACTACTCTTCCTCTCTTTGGAATGGAGTTTAGATTTATTACAAGGCAAGATCTGTAGAAGGGCACACTGTCCTGCCCACTACCGAGGATATGAGGCCAAACGAATGGACCCACACCTGAGATATAATTGGACAACTCCATAAAATATGGAACAATGAACCGCTGCTACTGCAACTACGCCAACCCGCAAGGCAGGATTGGGGAAGGAGGTAGTTCAATCGTGTAAATTGTGTTTTTTTACAAAGTCAAAAGTGTATGAGAAAGTAACAGTATATTCAATGGAAGGACTTGTATGTCTCTTTCTTGCTATATATTGTTTAGGCAAAGAAAACACAAAAACAAAAAAGTGCAGTGGCATTAAAAAAAACTGTATGAAGCCACCATTAAAAAGATTTTAACAAGTTTATAAGTGATTCCCTATTGAGCGAATTGAGGATAACGTCCTGACTTCTGGAGGTACAACAGCTGGGACCCCTACAAGTCCTTATAAGGGGGCTTTACATATGGTTCTTCCATTGTCTATGGTGCTGCCAATAACAGCAGGGTAAAACAGCTATCGTTGACAATCTCTATAACACTACATAGAGCAAAAGTGTACAAGGTCGACCACTGCATTATTCAGACAGGGCAGTGCAGAACATTGTTTTTGGATTCAGTGCAGATATCAATTAGTAATCGGACTGCCAGCAATCAATAACTTATTCACTATCCCCTTTCGGGTTGGCTCACACAACCATATAACTCGAACAAGCATTATCCAATGTTTTATTAGATAGCACTCAGACCAATGTTATTCTATGGAGCAGTGCGACCAGCATTTTTTTTTTCCCTCATGCCAACTTGGCAAGAGATAAAAGCACAGCATGCTGCAATTTGTAGCATAAACTGGTCAGTGCACACCCAATCAAGTGTATGGATGCAAGGAAATCATCAGACTGCATATGGATGACATCTAAGTAGAGTCCTATTTCTACAGACTCATAGCATGGAGAGGATGGAGAAATTGTTGTTCTCCATCTTTTCCTGGCAGGATGATATGATTTTCTTATGCGAAAGAACCGGATCACACTAAGTTGACATTCAGATGGCATTGTGATCAGAGTTTGATCCGAATGCCATTACCATAATTGATACGATTCTCTTGCATGAAAGGATCAATGCTTGTGTGACACCAGCCTTAAAATAGTTATCATATAGTCTTTACTCAATCATCTATCTACTATATAATTACCTAAGACGTTTTCGTGTCGGACCCCGACAACGTGGCGTGGATATGTCACACTCTGTGACGTCAGCACGCCGAAGCATTGGCCGCGTAGCGGCCATTGCGAGTCGCTGACGTCACCACGTACGAGCAATGGCCGCGAAGCGGCCATTGCGAGTCGCTGGCCGAAAATAGAACCAGAGGCTCGGCCACAAAGCTAGCGATTTCCCGGTCGGGTAGCGACTCGCTAACCTCAGCGGGAACTCGCTAGCTTTGTGCCCGAGCCTGGCGAGTCGCTACCACAGTATATCTCCCCTATACCTTCTAAGGGGATCATCATCATCATCATCATCATCATCATCATCATCATCATCATCATCATCATCATCATCATCATCATCATCATCATCATCATCATCATCATCATCATCATCATCATCATCATCATCATCATCATCATCATCCCATTGCGAGTCGCTGCCGCAACTCCCCCTATACGTTCAATGGGGATCTATTGCGAGTCGCTGGGTAGTGCAAGCATTGCGAGTCGCTATCACAGATCATCATCAATCATACTACTACTGGCCGCACAGACCCCCCCCCCTTCCCCCCCTCAATGGCCGCACAGACCCCCCCCCCCCCCCAATGGCCGCACAGACCCCCCCCCCCCCCCATGGCCGCACAGACCCCCCCCCCCCCCAATGGCCGCACAGCCCCCCCCCCCCCCCCAATGCCGCCAGCACAACCCACCCGCCCCCCCCCCCAATGGCCGCACAGACCCCCCCCCCCCCCAATGGCCGCACAGCCCCCCCCCCCCCAATGGCCGCACAGCCCCCCCTCCCCCCTCAATGGCCGCACAGCCCCCCTCCCCCTCAATGTCCCACAGTCAGCTGTGACCCCTCCCTTACACTGGCTCCAGCACACATCAGCTGTGACGCCTCCCACTTGACCACTGAGGCGCCATCACTTCCACACTTCAACCATCCAGACAATCAGCACTCTTCACTCATGAACTTCTGAATCGTCCTCTCCTCACTCAGACACCTGGCAGGTTTCCAGCCTACTCACTCCAGCTGCAACCCAGTGAGTCAATCAGCACATCTTCACTCATGTGATTAACCCTCTGTGCACCATTCAGGTTTAGCCCAGCAAAGCACTCCAAAAAGTATTGAACACACCCCAATAAGTATTGAACGCGCCCCAAAAAGTATTGAACGCACCCCAATAAGTATTGAACGCGCCCCAAAAAGTATTGAACGCACCCCAATAAGTATTGAAGGCACCCCAAAAAGTATTGAACGCGCCCCAAAAAGTATTGAACACACCCCAATAAGTATTGAACGCGTCACAATAAGTATTGAACGCGCCCAAAAAAGTATTGAACACACCCCAATAAGTATTGAACGCGCCCCAAAAAGTATTGAACGCGCCCCAAAAAGTATTGAACGCACCCCAATAAGTATTGAACACACCCCAATAAGTATTGAAACGCGTCACAATAAGTATTGAACGCGCCCCAAAAAGTATTGAACGCGTCCCAATAAGTATTGAACACACCCCAATAAGTATTGAACAACACCCCAATAAGTATTGAACGCGCCCCAAAAAGTATTGAACGCACCCCAATAAGTATTGAACGCGCCCCAAAAAGTATTGAACGCACCCCAATAAGTATTGAACGCGCCCCAAAAAGTATTGAACGCGCCACAAAAAGTATTGAACGCGTCCCAATAAGTATTGAACACACCCCAATAAGTATTGAACGCGCCACAAAAAGTATTGAACGCACCCCAATAAGTATTGAACGCGCCCCAAAAAGTATTGAACGCGCCACAAAAAGTATTGAACCGTCCCAATAAGTATTGAACACACCCCAATAAGTATTGAACGCGCCCAAAAAAGTATTGAACGCGCCCCAATAAGTATTGAACGCGCCCCAAAAAGTATTGAACGCGCCACAAAAAGTATTGAACACACCCCAATAAGTATTGAACGCCCCCCAAAAAGTATTGAACCAGGCCCAAAAAGCATTGAACGCGCCCCAAAAAGCATTGAACGCGCCCCAATAAGTATTGAACGCACCCCAAAAAGCATTGAAGCGCCCCAATAAGTATTGGACCCCCCAAAAAGTATTGGACCCCCCAAAAAAAGTATTGGACTCCCCCAAAAAGTAGCTATCTACTATATAATTGCCGTAGGCATTTTTGTGTCGGACCCGAAAACGCCGTGGCTATGTCACGCTGTGACGTCACCACGCGCGAGCAATGGCCACGCCGCATTGCGAGTCGCTGGCTGAGTGCGAGCACTTGCGGCGCGGTTGCGGTAATCCCCTTAGAAAGTATAGGGGGACTTGCGGCAGGTGTGGCAAGTGCGGTTTTGCCGCACCTGCCGCAAGTCCCCCTATACTTTCTATGGGGATTACCGCAACTGCGCCGCAGATGCGGTTTTTAAATAAAATAAAATAATTTTAATACAAATAAATTTTCATAAAATAACAAATAATAAATACATTTAATAATAATAAAAATAGTAAAAAAACAAAACAAAATAAATAATAAAATAAAAAATTCCTATCTACTATATTGGATTATTATTTGAAAATCTAAAAAAAAAAAAAAATATTCTAGACACCCGATGCATTTGCATCGGGCTCACAGCTAGTATTTTCATAATCAAGCAAATAATAGATTTGTGTTCATCAGGTACGTAAAGCACATGAAAAAAAAACTAAAGAAATGTCACTGTTGTCAACTTTAAAAAAGAAAAAGTAAAGATTGTGCTTGAATGTCTTTAGAGTTAAAAACCGCATGTATCCCACCAACCCACTGCACCACATATGGAAAAGGAATTTCTGTTCAGAACAAATAACTATTTGTGTTAATTAGGCATTTGTAATCCAGAGGGCAAAATTCCCTGAATTCCTTATCAGCAGATCTGCCTACAAGTACAAGACTAAATTCTAAGTAACACATTTAACAATAATAACCTTGTGACTAAAAATGAAAATAAAAAGTAGGGAAAATCATATTGCCTGAGACAGAAAAATTGGTAACGCTAATGAAAAAAAGTTGGCTAAAAAAGAAGAAAGAAGAAGCTTCCAACAATATGGGCAGATGACTGTTCGCAGAAAAGAATCATTTGTGCCCATAGAGTTTGCACAGTGTCCTTGTGGGGCTAAATGAAAGTCAATTAACTATTGATGTCATTTCGGTCAGTACATTGTAGAGGCCCCCATACAAGATTTCTCCCGTGCATCCGCCAAACTCTGAAACTCTCTGCCCCAACACATCAGACTCTCGCCCACTGTGCAAACCTTCAAAAGAAAGCTGAAGACCCACCTCTTCCGACAAGTCTACAACCTGCAGTGAGCCTCAGTCCACTGTACCGCCGCATGACCAGCTCTACACTCTCCTAGTGTGTCCTCACCCGTCCCTTGTAGACTGTGAGCCCTCGGCGGCAGGGTCCTCTCTCCTGTACCAGTCTGAGCCATGTACTGTTCATAATTATAATAGTTGTCTATGTATGCCCATTTTCACTTGTAAAGCACCATGGAACAAATAGCGCTATAATAATAAATAATAATAATTAGATGACTGTCTGTCGACATTTCAGCTGACTCTTTCATATATAGGAGCGCTAGTCTGCCCGAGTGTTCCTGTATTCACTGGAAGGGTGCTTTCACACTGCAATTTTTGAGGATCCGTGGCTGTCCGTTGTAAAAGGGACAGCCACGGATCCGATTTGGTCCCCATGTTATCCTATGGGCACGGATCGGGTTTGCTCTTAATGGCATCCGATTTTTGTCGGATCTGATTGTGTCCAATTTTTTGCTGTGCCCAAAATTAGAGACTGCTCCGATTTTGAGCACAGCGGACCAAATCGGACACAATCAAATTCGACAGGATCCGCGCCAGTTAACATGGGGGCCTATGGAGCATGGGTCCGAGGCAACAGCTGATCGCTCCTCAGACCCGATTTTAGTGTACTGAGCATGCTCAGTCAGTACACTAAAACTGCTGTGTGCCGTCTAATTTAACTTCCACAATGTATACATTGCGAAAGTGAAATTAAGTGAAAGCAAGGGGTTAAAAATAAACTCTATTCTCACCTTCCAGCAATCCCCCGACGCCTCCAGCAAGCTCCGGATAACTACAGGACCTGGCATTACGTAACAACCCGGTCAGCTGATCGGGTCACATGACCGTTACCGCGGTAATTGCGGTCATGTGACCCGATGACACTGCCGGGTTGTGACGTAACGGCAGGTCCTGTAGTCACCCGGAGCTTACTGGAGGTGTTGGGGGATCGCTGGAAGGTGAGAATAGTTTTTTTTATTTTTAACCCCTTGCTTTTACTTAATTTCACTTCTGCAATGAATGGATATACATTACGGAAGTGAAAGTGCTCCGCACAGCTCTTTCTGTTGTCCGGATCCATAAAAATCACAGCTCCAGACACAGAAATAGCACCAGGAGGCTCACCTCCGATGCCGTCAGTTCCTGTCCGTGGGGTCCTGCAAAAAGTAGGATCCCACGGACAGGAAAAATAACACGATTTGAAAGCACCCTAAGAAAACTGACAGCTGACACTTAGGGTACCGTCACACTTGGCGACTCACCAGCGATCCCGACAGCAATAGGGATCACTGGTATGTCGCTGTCGGGATCGCTGGTAAAATGTCAAACTGTCAGATCTCACCAGCGACGCAACAACGATCCAGAATGATACGGCGGTCGTTGGGACCCTGTTTCTCAGACCTGTAGTATTGAGGTCGTTGGTCGTTGTCCCTGTCAAACACACCGATGCATGCTGCCCAGCGGAACCCCAACAATCAAAAAATGGTCCAGGTGACTCTGACACGACCAGCGATCTCACAGCAGGGGCCTGGTCGCTGCTAAGTGTCAAACATAGCAAGATCGCTGGCGAGGTCGCTGTTGCCTCACCAAACTTGTGACTTAGCAGCGATCTCGCTTCATGTGATGGGGGCTTAAGGCTGGCAGTTTATCTCTGGGAGTACAATGCAATCGGCAGACCAAAATCTGATACATGACCAATAAACATTTTCCCTGAACATCAGTAGGCCCGTAAAAGATTACATTGTTGATCGAACAAGTTGATAGCCTCGGGTTTGGCCGCAATTAGTCTAATCTGTATAGGGACCTTATTAGTTCTATGTGAGAGGGCACTCATTCACTAGTCCTTTTTTCATTTAGTGGATTAACTAAGAGTTTTACAGCCTTCTTCTACACAGTTCAGATAAGGTTAGAACTAATTTATCAAAGCCAAATGACACATTTTTGGCTTTAGATTGATCAGTAAAGTGTATGGGAATGTTGTAAAAACTGAAAAACATTTCTCACGACTGTGCAAAATATATTCCACAAATGTAATAAGAATGGAGCCTAGTACACACAGTGAAACCATTTAGATATCCACTAAATATAAAAAAATTGACTTCAAAGTGGATAGTCTTCCGAACAAAAAGGGTTAATACATACAGTATATAATATATGATAGAACAAAAAACACCTTATTGAATAAGACCATCCATGGCCATGACTAGACATTCTATGCCATATTTCCAACGAGGTTTTACTGTATCTACTACAAAGGACAACTCAGTAATCAGAATGACCAGAAATGACCATAACCTTTGAATAACAAATGGTCCCACTATATTGCCCCTGGTGAAAACCTTAACATCAGGAATGTGTATGGGAATAGACTTGTAAGATGTAATTATCCACTATATTTTCACATTCTTCTCATTTCCATAACAGAGGGGCCAATCTCTTTGACTCGTATTTATAGGTCGTCTGACGACCGAGTTAATCTTCTGTTTATAGAGTAGTTAAAAAGAAAACAGACAAAACGGAATTTGATAATGAAAACTAAAGAACAAGCTCAAACTATACAAAAAAAATATAGATATTGGATCCATCTCTGCAATAAGACAATATGTCAGTAAGATCTATAGGAATTCAAAACTAGATTACAGTAATGATAGTAATCATAATAATCTTATAAGAAGATGCATTACTATTATTATGTTTTATGTGTAGGATTTTTCCTGAGATATCTTTATTTAGGGTCTTAAAGAGGTTGTCCACGATTTTATATTGATAACCTATCCTTATAAGTGGGAGTGTAACACCTCGTCCCCCACCGATCAGTTTTTCTCGGTGCTGTTGGCCAGATGTAATAGTTGCGGAATGGAACTACATGACTATTAAGAAGCCGCGGGCTGGACTACACGTCTGCCTCTATACAAATGAATAAGGGTGGATCTGCACTATACACTAATAAAGCTGTGTATTACATCCAGCCGGCAGCACCAAGACCAGCTGATTGGCGACGGTGGCGGGTGTTGCACCCAATTTTATATTCATAACTGATCCTAAAAATAGGGCATCAATATTAAGTCCTGGGCAACCCAATTAAGTGTTTATGAGCACTATAAAAACACTGCAGTTGCTCTAAAACAGGGATCAGCAGCTGGTGGTCTGAAGATCACATTGTCAAACTAATCGTGAACTGAACCTCAGCCAAGGACTGCAAAAAAAAGGGGATTTTACTACCGTATTTAGAACAGGATGCAATGTATATGACACAAATGTCTGATTTACTGTGTAAATGATGTTGGAGATGTCATCCACTTCTACTTATATAGAAGAGACAGCCTTTGAAGGGTCCAAGGCAGTGCTAAGCGCGATCTGGATTCGCCCACCGAACTGTACAATTTTTATGCAGTGTGGAACATGAATAAAACACATTTTTGAAGTATGCAGGAGCACCTAAGGGGGTATAAAGAGGTTGTATAAGCCCCATTTATATATGTTTAAAGGTGATGGGCAGGGCTTATTAGGCATAAAACTGATAACAAGTTTCCTTACAGGGCCAGCCGCCATCTCACTGTCACATGGTGTTTTGCTCAAAACTCATAGTGTCATGGCGACATCAGGCACTGTTCACACTACAGATTCTGACACTCCATACTGTTGTGTCTCTGATGCTGCTGAGTTCCACAGGCATGCTCAGGTGTTGACCAGTTGTGTTCTCATTAGTGATCGTGCTAGCAGGAGTTAATATCATTATTAGGCTAGGACCACACTTAGCAGGTGCCCCACGTTAAAGGGGATGCTGTTACTGCAGAGCCCAGCCTGCTGTAACGCACATCGTTAACGTCGGGGGCTGCCTGTGAACGCTGCTACATAGTAACCCGATGTTTACCATGGATGCAGCCAAACAGGAAGCCCCTGGAACTGCGCTTTAGCAGAGCGCACAGGAAAATGTTGCTGAAAACATTTTCCTGTATCCATAGTAAATATCGGGTTACTGTGGAGCAGTGTTCACAGGCAGCCCCCGACGTTAACGGTGTACGTTACAGCAGGCTGGGCTCTGCTGTAACTGCATCCGCTAAACGTAAGGGCACTGTTCAGTGTGGTCCTAGCCTTACTCCTGATTACCTCTAGGATCACATGTTCTGAGAAAATATCACAGTTGTTCCCTGACTTTTTAAGATGGTGGAATCTGTCTTCTTCTATAGGTTTTGCAATACCGGTCCATGTGCTATGGTGATGCAGTTGCAGGTGATCTACTGAAGTACTGTTTGGTCTTGTCATTTGGTTTTCCTCCCTGCTTTTTAGTTCCTCCTGTGCACGTATTGTCTGGCTATGTTCACACAGTGCGTTTTTACTATGTTTTCGGGGTCAGGTTTTGCCTTGGTTTTAATGTTAATGTATGCTAATAAAAACCTGCATTTTTGGTTTCCACCAAAACCTATGTGATTCAGGGAATAGCTGTCCACACACATTGGTTTTTGTTCTCTGCAGAAAGTGTCAACACCCCAGGCTTTGCTGCGTTTTTGAAAGAATGAGCATGTAAATTGTTTTCTACATTTTTGCCATGGTTCTATGGCAAAAACGCAGCAAAAACAAAGCAAAAACAAGCAAAAAACGCCGGAATCCCGCAGCAGAAAACACAAGTTTCCTCATGCCAAGAAATCTGGAGTCAGGAGAACCCTTGACAAGCCCTAAGATTTTGTAGCAGCAAAACCTTACGTGTGGGAACATATCCTTATACTTCTTTGAATATTGCTCTGAGCGAGCATCGTTTGTTTCTCCATTGTTCTATTTGTGTAGGGTTTTACACTTCTGTCTCAGACCCCCTGACTGAGGGGGAGGAAGTATTAGACTGGGCTGGCCAGGAGCAGAGCAAGGGTGGTGGCTCAGACATTCTCACCATCAGAGGTACTTTTGAGATAAGGTACAGCTAGGGCCCTCCTAGACTGAAATTCAGTCTAGGAGACCCAGTCTCCATGCTATTCCTTACTATCAAGTGACACCCATTATCATCAGAGGGCAGAATTACAACAAAAAGCAGGTAACACTTAAGGTACCATCACACGTGGCAATACTGATAGCAATTTCACTGGCAATTTGCTGGTTGCAGTGAAATCATGGACACATTGTTCTATCTTGTTGCCGTGTACAAATGGAACAATGTGTCCATGATTTCACTGCAACCAGCAAATTGCCAGTGAAATTGCTAGCAATATTGCTGCGTGTGAATGTACCTTTATGTTCAAAAAAAGAAAACAAGTTCAAACCAAATGATAGGAAGAGCTCATTTCCAACTGTACCTCCAAACATGAACACATCAAACAAAGATTGCTCACAACACTCTCTTAGAAATCATTCAGCAATTTGCTTATGTGTAGGCCTCTTTCACTTGTCCTTGTTTCTAGTACGTGTTACAGTCATTCTTTTTATTGATGCCACAAGTACCCATCATTACCTATGGTGCTGCTGTCATGGCCATTTTTTTTCTGGGCGCTTGGATGTCAAGGACCAATACAAATCCATGAGTCCATGTAAACACGTACAGCACACGGATAGCGTCCGTTCGTGTGCCATCCATGTTATGTACGTGTTTAACACTGAAGTAGAGGTATAGGAGAAGCTTAGTAATTTTAGTTTTCTATATCCATACCAAAAAAACACGGATGACACACGTTTTAAAACGTACACATGGATGGGTGACGATTAACACAGATGGTGTAAACGGGCCATGCCACATGTACTGTTTTATAGTGACATGTGAAGATGGCCTAAAGCAAATTTCGGCTCCACTCCCTGCAGCCACTCATGGGCACTATATCCATGATGTCACATGCAGGGGACATATTTATAAGCAAAAGTGCCTTTGTATTCTGGTGCAAAATTAGCATTTTAGATTAGACATATTTGGAAACTATTTGCACCAGAAAGGATTGTATTTTTGACGTGATCCAATCAAAAATATGTCTACAACTAAGGCAGCGAGTATACGTTTTAGTCAGTGTAAACTGATGTTTTTCCTACAAATGACCGGAATAATAGGTGATTTGAATGTTAGACTTTACAGCAGGTACTTTATGGAAATGAAAAGTAGGAAACACTAAACCTGTGTGAGGTCTCCGGCTGGACCGCAATGAATAGGGAAAGAAGGATCGAGCACATTCTACCTTTACAGAAGTGTTTGGCAGCAGATTATTACAGCTTTCGAATAAGGTAAAGGTGTAAGTCCTGTAGACACCTGATTCAATAAAGTGGACCTCCAACTCTGCAGAAAAATGCCAATCACTGCACATTTATGACAGAATTTGTTCTGAATAGTAGCAGGGAACAGCTGTGGTCCATACAATATTATATAAGACGGCATGGAACACAGCTTAACCATGCAGCTATTCATAAGTCATTTCCAAAAATTTGTAGAATATTTACTTTTTTTGTAATTGGAGGTAAGCTTTAAAGTGAATAAAACCAAAAGAAGTTAGGTAAATGGATTGTAAGTTTGTGTACATGCAATGTGTAGGAGCATGTTCATGTTTCCAGTCCAGTGCATTGTGGGGGCTTATCAGGTGTACGGCCCGGCTTGTATATGCTCACTGTGCATGCGCCGGAGCTGGCCTGAAAATGCCAAACACCCGCACACTGCGCAGGACCGGAAATGACGTCCGGCTGCGTGTGATCGTATGAGGAGGCGGGAATTTTCAAAAAAGGAGGCACCCAGGAAAAGGAATGATGATGCCCAGCAGGGCATCCTAAGAGCAGCAAGGAGAGAGAATAGAGACCCGGAGACCGCCAATCTCAGTCTACGAATGAACATTGGAGTCCTCATTACTATAGGAAAATGTAAGTTAATAAATAATTTCTTTCAAGCATTGCAGTTTTACCTCATAGGGTAGGGTCACATTGAAAACATAAATTGCATTCACCGCATCCGGATCCGGATGCGGTGAACGCAATGCCGGGCACACACATTTTTTTTCAAAAATGTGTGGTGAATACCGCACTGCGGTCACCGGATGGCTCAGGATGTGTAATCCTGAGCCATCCGGTAACTGCATAGGTTGCGGATCCCGGCTATTGCCGGGATCAGCAAACCTAGTAAAGAGTTAAATTGATTGCTAAATGACTGTTTGAGGTCTGTAGGGGGGCTTAGACCCCCCTACAGACCGGCCGCCCACTTCGGTGGCCTCCTACTACAATATCCCCGATGGCACGGGCTCATCCGAGCCCGTGCAAGTCCCCACACCCCCAGCCCTCCGAATTACTATACCGGGGTGCCTGCACCCCTCTGGTATAGTTATTAGTGTATGTGTGGTAAATGATATATTAAAGTATTGGAGTTCATATTTACGGGTCTTCTCCTGCAGTGTTTTGCTAAATCCATGGGCGGGGCTGTTTGCGGCAGCCTCCGCCCCCTCATTTCTCATGGCCGCCCCCTCTTTGCCTCATCCATTGATGTGAGGCCGGACGCGTCATGAAAGGGGCGGGGCGCACGGTGTGATGCGGTTCGCCCCGCCCCTTTCATGACGCGTCCGGCCTCACATCAATGGATGAGGCAAAGAGGGGGCGGCCATGAGAAATGAGGGGGCGGAGGCTGCCGCAAACAGCCCCGCCCATGGATTTAGCAAAACACTGCAGGAGAAGACCCGTAAATATGAACTCCAATACTTTAATATATCATTTACCACACATACAGGAATAACTATACCAGAGGGGTGCAGGCACCCCGGTATAGTAATTCGGAGGGCTGGGGGTGTGGGGACTTGCACGGGCTCGGATGAGCCCGTGCCATCGGGGATATTGTAGTAGGAGGCCACCGAAGTGGGCGGCCGGTCTGTAGGGGGGTCTAAGCCCCCCTACAGACCTCAAACAGTCATTTAGCAATCAATTTAACTCTTTACTAGGTTTGCTGATCCCGGCAATAGCCGGGATCCGCAACCTATGCAGTTACCGGATGGCTCAGGATTACACATCCTGAGCCATCCGGTGACCGCAGTGCGGTCCCGGCAAACGCTGCGAAAACTGCTGCCTGCATGATTTTTAACGCAGGCAGTAGTGCCGGATCCGGCCACCGATGGCTTGTGAAGCCATCCGGTGTTTTGCATAGGCTCCTATGAGGAGCGTTTCCTGGTCCGGTTTTGAGCTTTTTAAAAGCTCAAAACCGGATCAGGATTTTGCAACAAAAACGGAAATGTGACCCTAGCCATAGAGGGACGGGTAGTAATGAGCTACCATGGTGCAGGGACAGGTTAGGGGGTAAAAACTAGCTGACAGGTTCCCTTTGAACAGCAACACCCAAGAAAAAAGTGAAAATGAGCAAAAACCCTAAAATTAGTAAATAAATAGCAATAGTGCATGGAAATAAAATAGGGCGCTAGTAAAAGGAATGGTATCTCATTTCATGTATCTAATCTATTAATATGGTCAAACATGTAATAGAGTGCTGAAAATAATCATACGGTAACTGTCTGCATCATATCAGATGTCTTCTTATGGAAAAGTCATCTTTTATCCCTCTATGTACATAAGATCTTCCAGGCTAGGGAGCGATGCTGCCCAGAGGATGTGCCACAATGCAATGTGAAAACACCCTCAGCCAAAACTAGGAGTGGAATAATTGGAGAAGTATAATGGTGGGTTTACACACACCAATTTATCTGTTCAATCTCTGAACCAATCTCTGGTTGCAGTGAAATCATGGATACATTGCTCCATGTTGTACACAGCCACAAAATGGAGCAATGTATCCATGATTTCACTGCAACCAGAGATTGGTTCAGAGATTGAACAGATAAATTGGTGTGTGTAAACCCACCATAATAGAAACACATCACCAATTCTGCATTTTTACCCACTCCTGGTTTTGGCTTACAGATACGAAGATAAAAAGCTCACCAAATACTCAATGTGTGGATGTAGCCTTAAGGTATGTTCACATGCCATATATTTTAGCATGCAGCGTGCACACAAAGATAGCTGCTCCCTAAGGCCGGCTTCACACCACGGTTTTGTGGTTTCAGGTTCGGTCTGGTTTGAACCAGACAGAATCTGATCTGGTTTCGGCTCCATGTGTCCCTATGGGGCCGGATGGGTCTTATTTGGCCTCTGGTTTAGTGTTTTTTCGGCTGGGTCCAGTTGTGTTCGTTTTTTGCCCTGGACACAAAATCGGAGACTGCATAATTTTTTGTGTCCGGTGCAAAAAACGTACAAAAATCCGGCACCCATAGCATGGGAGTCTATGGGCGCCGAATTGCCCCGGATGCGGCAAAAAATAGGACCGGTTCCTGGATGCCTTTTAGAAAACAGCACCGGCTCTGAAATGCTGCCGTGGACAGCAGCAGCATTTTAGAGCCACTACTGAATGTTCAGCACCACAGAGAGCTCCACTGCTCACACGGGCTGAACGTTCAGCACCATGGACAGCTGCAAAGCACAGAACGCTGAAATTTCAGCACCGCTGGCAGCTCCCCTGCACACGCAGGCTGAAATTACAGCACCGCGGACAGCATCAGCAATGAGCAAAAATGAATCCTGTTAAAAACAGGATCGGAGGGCATATTTGCATTTGCATCCTGCAAAACAACGGATAGAACCTGACAGCACAAAACCATGGTGTAAAGCCGGCCTTACAGAGACCCTAACAGACTGGACTGCAGGTTCACTTTAAAGGGAACCAACCACCTCAGATGACGACTATAAGCAGTTAATACATGTCCCTGCACCCTACCTAGACCGTTCCACCTATACTTTTGTTAAGAATATTGATAATTGTAAACCGAAATATACACTTTGTAAAAATACTGGCCTGGCGACATCTGGGCATCTCCCTCGGGCTGAGCTACTAGTGGGATGTGTCTTCTATAGCATTACTGGCTTTTCTACCCCTCCCTCTTACTTTGCAGGACGTCACTGAAGGGCGTGATATTATCTTTCAGTGGGCGGGCACGCAAGGCTTCTCCCGTCCCCGCACGTCATCGGAGGCAGACAGAGTCACGTGCACTAGCATCGTCACTTCCTGTCGGCTTCGTGCAGTGACGCGCAGCTGAGGGATAACATGTGAGCCTCTCACATGTTATCCTCAGCTGCGCGTCACTGCACGGAGCCGACAGGAAGTGACGATGCTAGTGCACGTGACTCTGTCTGCCTCCGATGACGTGCGGGGACGGGAGAAGCCTTGCGTGCCCGCCCACTGAAAGATAATATCACGCCCTTCAGTGACGTCCTGCAAAGTAAGAGGGAGGGGTAGAAAAGCCAGTAATGCTATAGAAGACACATCCCACTAGTAGCTCAGCCTGAGGGAGACGCCCAGATGTCGCCAGGCCAGTATTTTTACAAAGTGTATATTTCGGTTTACAATTATCAATATTCTTAACAAAAGTATAGGTGGAACGGTCTAGGTAGGGTGCAGGGACATGTATTAACTGCTTATAGTCGTCATCTGAGGTGGTTGGTTCCCTTTAAAGTCTAAATGTTCTTTCATTAAAACAAACAAAATACTGCACTGGTTGTTAATGATGGGTCACATAGCAACCAAGATAATGTTTTTTGTGCCGTATGACTTATTTTCTCACATTTTTCTGTGCTCTTTTAAAAACTGCATTTTAGGGTGTGGCCAGCAGCGGACAGAGAGCAGTGCAATGTGACAGCAGAGAAAGGGCAAGAGAGATCCTGAGCTGTGTGGGGAGCCAGATGACAGATAAAAGAAGCTTGTGCCAAGGAAAAGGCAGAGGAGTTTACACTGTTCCTGACAGTGTGACATTGCTTAGCAACTGTGCTGTATTCTGAGCTAATCTGATACTGTCACCTCATGAGCTGCAGTCAGCAGCATAGGTCACACCCCCTTTCCCTTATATGGTTACATGCCCCATATTCAGTGTGAATACGGATCTAACTGATAATAAATGAACATATGTGTGCTTCACACAGTCTAGTGGGGACAAGTTGTGGAAGGTTTATTAATAGTTTTCAACCAGAATTTTCTTTATCAAGTATATTTGAAAGTTTATTAAAATCACTTGCTCTACATTATTATTAAATAAAATTTTAAATAGCAGTTACACTTTAAGGTTACCTGTAAGGGCCCATTCACACTGCGTTTTTTCCTACATTCAGTGCCTCCATTTAGGCTTACATAAGAACCTCCTAGCAAAACGGGATTAAGCCAAATGGGCCAAAGAGGTGATTGACAATAATTATACAGACTGAATCACCGTGTGCCCTACCGTTCATCGTTTTAAGCCATACAGTGAAAAAGGCTTTCACCAACAGTTATGTTAGTTTTATGTATGGCTGGCTGGCCCACTGTAATGGCTTGTATGTTAGGGGCATGGCTGATGCTGGTCTCGTTGACTGCTTCCAATATCAACCAAAAAAATTGTGGGTTTAGCTCTGAACAACGAGTTGTAACTCAGGATCAGTACAAATTTATATAAATTATATAGATACAAACTTACAAAACTTTGAATACAGATTTCTTAAACTATGAAAATGCTGTGGAATCAGGGTCATACCCTTTATGCATCACAACCTTTATACCAGAAACCGTACTGGTGAACCGTACTAAAATGTCTTTGGTAATGAAGATAAATATACTGTTTAACAGCCCTAAAGATTTGTGGCATGTAAAGAAATAGTTTAGATTGCAGAAAGAAATATAGCAATGTATGTAATTGCCTCAAACATTTGCCAATAAGTAAAGAATTCCAGGCATCTAACATTATATAAATCACAGCTCAGACCTTCTGGGACAATGAAGTATACATTGAAAAAGGCAAAGAATAATGTAGATGATAATTTAGATAAAAAATAAAAGGACCAAAGTTTTATTTCCTTAGTTATAATAATTCATTATTTATTCTTATTGTCATGTTTAGAGTCAGAGAAGATTTTGTACTAGTGATATGAGGCAGTTGGCGACCGTCTGAGACATTTTGCCTTAATCTGGATTAACAGTGTAGGATTAAAGGTTTGTACTTCTTGTGTTAAAGCCATTGGCAATAGTAATAGCCATCCCACAAGTCCTATCATAAAGGTATTGCTTCATACTGGATTTGGTAGTACAGTACATCCACCTCCAGTTTAGCCACCTCTGTCCTTTTTGACACCCCTGTCACCAGGCTTTAGATACAACATTTGAACTCACCTTGATGTGGGGACAGAGACCCCGATTCCAGCAAGGTTTCACTTACTGGGCTGCTTGCTGCAGTTTTGATAAAATCACTACTTTATCGGCTTCAGATCTACCATTGTCCACACATCAATTGGAAGCATAGCCAGAAAGCTTTCAATCAGTGGTAGGGGTAGGGTTACATGGAGCTCATGAATATGGACGACTGGTGGCACTAGGTTTACTAATCATCTACTGATAATCTCCTGCTAATAAAACACTGATTTTGCCCAAACTAAAGGAAGCAATCCAGTAAGTGTTAAATCAGGGTTTCTGTCTCTACAGCATGCTGCTCTCACATTAGGGGGCAAAAATCTGGTGACACATTCCCTTTAAGATAAATAAGCCAAACTTTAGACCTGACTATGTTACACAGCAGCACTTGTAATGTGGAATACCCCTTCAGACGTATGAACATGAAAGTCTCTCACTATTTCTTATCTTACAAGCTACATTCACTATTGACCATAATAATTTGATAAACTCACAATACTAAGAATTATTGCAAAGGTGGCTAATGTAAATTGCAGATGTTAGAATTTTATTTTAATTACTGAAATAAGTTTCTTGTATATTCTATTAATCTAGAAAAAGAGCATTCAGCTAACGGAAAAGGCCTCTTAATGTGCTGGACATTACCAAATTGTGTCAATATAAATCACTGCCTTTAGCCTTATGGTCATCATCAATTCACTAATTTAGGTACGGAAGTTGAGTCATTTCATTACACTGTAGAAGACATACCCCGCTGCATGAGTAGAAGGGGATGTTTATTTTCCACATGTACATTCGATCCCTTGGCTCGGGTACAGAGATTTCCCATTAGGGAAGCCAAGATTGGTCATCTCTGCTTGCAAAACAAGAATTGTCCAATCAGATAACAAGCTCTCACATTTTCATGCCTGTTTCTTTCCAGTGAGTCAATGTTTCTAAGCACTCGCAGTTTTTAAAGGGAAAATACAACATATGTTACGAGAGAAAAAAGAAAAAAGAAAATGGGAATCACCACTGTATAGATCTGAAACCTATGCTGGGTATCAAACTGTAAGAATGTTATCCTAAACACATGTAATTAGAATTATATCGCTAATGATGAAAGTTCACCAATATATTTATCTATTTTTAAAGAATTCAGTCATAGAACTAAAGTTTTGAAATATTTTTATGTTCTTTAATGAAAAGTGAGAAAAAAAAAAATCATCCCACTTTTTTTTTGAGAAATAGGACCAATTTATATATGTGCTTGTGTGACCCCAGTCTTAGGGTTGTGGGATGAAATAAATGCAAACATATACTTACAAGAGGGTAACTTACTTCCTCTGTTTAGAAACAAGGGGCGGGGGAGCATGTACCATGTGTCCTTGCATATGTTTAATGTGCTGAATTGTGTATGTGTGGCCCTCTGGTGGCCAAGGTCAAGGCTGTTTCCAACAGATTATTATAGTTACTGAGAAGAATTAATCATATTTATTGGGGGCAGTGCGTGATCTATAAAAGGAGATGATATGCAGCTTGCAGACAGGAGAGTCCCAAGTTGTGAAAGCTTTGAAAGAACCGGAACACCCTCTCTTAATTAGACTGAGCCCCGGGGGTCTTACCGAGATTTGTGATTAGGATTCGGACCGTGGATGGAAAGCGAAGCGAGTGTGCCCTTCCAGTGTTGGCATTCATCCCCTGCCTCTTTTAGGTGCCCGGAAAGCAGTTATCCCCACTGGGAGTCGTTTTGGCGGGTTCCCAGCATAGACTCGGGTGAACAGGTTGCCACTGTGCATTACACTGATGTCAGAAAACAAGAGTCAGGAGGTATCAGAATGAGGGAACTAGCCTGCCACAAATTATGCAACTGTGAATGACCCTTCTCATGCAATGTTCAAGCATTGTACCCGTGTTTAACAAGACTGTTCTAGTGAACTTGTTTAAAGACTCCAATTGACTCTGTAAATAATTTGGCCCTCCATGAGGATGATTTGGAACCTGATTGTTACACTGGGAAGCCTGCCAAGGTAGGCTCAGCCTGGTCAGAGCTGCACTGCGGCTTTGGCCCTGCATCCCCATCGACCACCAAGGGGCCCTGGCAACGGCAACCCAACAGACTAACTTTTACATATATATTGGGTTTAGTGGATTTTGAATCTAGGACTCAAAGGCTGCATAACAACAGTGCTAACCACTGAGCCACCAATTTGGAGTTGGTAATCGGTAAATCGTCACCAGTGATTGCTCGATGATGGAGCAAAACACTTATTGTTAATGTCAGCATACAAATGATCATCCCATGCAAATGTGGAATAAGATTCTGACAACATGATGCTCTATGGGAAAAGAACAATAGAATTAATGATCATTTTGTTCTCATTGGCTTTGGCCAATTAGTGCTTCATATGGGGCCCGACAACTGCCCATCTAATTGGGTCAAATCTTTTTTCAAAACAAAGCTATCTACATTACCCCATAAACAAAGCCATCCATACTACACAACAACAAAGTCATTCACAGTACGCCACAGGTTGTGGGGTAGTGTGGATGGCTTTGCTGTGGGGTATTCTGGATGGCTTCATTGTGGACTAGTGTGAATGGCTTTGCTATGGGTTAGTGTGGATGACTTTGTTGGGGAGTAGTGAGGATGGCTTTGTTGTGGGGTAGTGTGGATGGCTTTGTTGTGGGGTAGTGTGGATAGCTTTGTTTTGGGCTAGTATGGATGACTTTGATTTGGATGAATGTGGATGGTATTGTTTTGGGGTAGTGTGGACAGCTTTTTTCTGGGATTGTGTGGATGGCTTTGTTGTGGGGGTAGTCAGTATGGCTTTGTTGTGGGGGTAGTCAGTATAGCTTTGTTGTGGGGAAACTGTGGTTGGTTTTGATGTGGAGTAGTGTGGATGGTAATGTTGTGGGGTAGTGTGGACAGCTTTGTTCAAGGGTGGTGTGGATGGCTTGGTTGTTGGTGTAGCCAGTATGGCTTTGTTGTGTGGTAGTGTGGATGGCTTTGTTGTGTGGGTAGTGTAGATGGCTTTGTTGTGGGGTAGTGTGGATGGCTTTGTTGTGGGGATAGTGTAGATGGCTTTGCTGTGGGGTAGTGTGGATGGCTTTGTTTTGGGGTAGGGTGGATGGCTTTGTTGTGTGGTAGTGTGGATGGCTTTGTTTTGGGGTAGTGTGGATGGCTTTGTTGTGTGGTAGTGTGGATGGCTTTGTTGTGGGGCAATGTGGATGGCTTTGTTGTCGGTTAGTGTGGATGGATTTGCTTTGGGGTAGTGTGGAAGGCTTTGTTTTGGGGTAGTGTTGATGGCTTTGTTATGGGATATTGTAGAAGGTTTTATTTTGGAAATAGTGTGAATGGTTTAGTTATGGGTTAGTGTGGATGGCTTTGTTGTAGGTAAGTGTGGATGGATTTGTTTGGGGGTAGTGTGTAAGGCTAAGTTTTGGGCTAGTGTGGATGGCTTTATTATGGGGTAGTGTGGATGGCTTTGTTGTGGGGGTAGTGTAGATGACTTTGTTGTGGGTAGTGTGGATAGCTTTGTTTTGGGGTAGAGTGGATGGCTTTGTTGTGTGGTAGTGTGGATGGCTTTGTTGTGTGGTAGTGTGGATGGCTTTGTTGTGGGGTAATGTGGATGGCTTTGTTGTCGGTTAGTGTGGATGGATTTGCTTTGGGGTAGTGTGGAAGGCTTTGTTTTGGGGTAGTGTGTCAATGGCTTTATTCTGGGGCCACCTACAACAAAGAGAACTGATGGAGAACCTTGTTTCCCAAGCAGTAACTCTCTAAGAGAGTTACGTTAAATGAAAAAAATAATTAAATCAGCTAACACTAAACTCAAGTTTTCATTTAAGTCTGATCACTTTGTAGAAAGTTCAAAAAGTCAATTGATCCCAAAACACCAAAGCAGCAGCGCTGAGCCTGGGAACAGTAAACACTATCTGTATTTTTTTTATTTTAAAAGTCTGATATTGTTTGGGCACCACTTTTTCATAAGGTGTAGAACACCTTAAACTTTCTCACTTCTATTTAAATAAATATACCGGTTCAAGCAAGGGTGCATATTTATGCCCCAGCCATAAAAAATGATTGGCACTCTAATGCCCATTATGAGATTCATTGTATTCTTACAGCTCCTACAGGTTAAAGTGTATAGTATATTTTGTGTACCTGTCCCCATACTATGCTGCTCTTAAACAAGTCAGTGTGTTCCAATGACAGATCTTCCGTAAAGGCTTGATTTAACATTAGCGGCAAAACTATAAAAGGCAGAATGTATTATACTGTAACCTCAGGCAATGGAAGACAAAATTTTAAGTTCATTCTATTAAGGCAACAATGCACTTCAGTATTTTTATAATAACTATAAACTTGTCAATTGCCTTACTGTTGAAAGAAAATGGAAAGTGCCAAAATTACACAATCAACATTCCGATACTGGCACTTTAAAATGAACAATGAAATACTTTAAACAGCCCAGTGCCTTTTAGTCTAGTGCTCTTGGGTGGAAAACTCTTCAATCTAAAGTACTGTTCTAAAAAATCAGAACTACCGGTACATCATTTTCTGCACGGCTAATTTATATGCAGGTATCTGCACGCTCAAAACAATTATTGTTAACTTTTTTTTAAGGGGTTGTCCACTACTAGGACAATCCCTTCTCATTGTCAGTGTTTGCCCCGATGAAAATTAAAAAGCTTAATGTCATAATTCCTCCATGCAGTGCATCTCAGACACAATAAGAGTTATTACTGTTTTTTTGTATCTGATGTGCTGAGCTGTCAGTAGTTGAATGACAATGCAGGCTTCCATTCTGGTTCTGGGAGGTGCTGGGTTGCTCAGGTTATCCATCTTCCCTGTGTTTGCTCTACTACTTTACGGAGCAACCTCTCCCCGAACACTTAGTTCGTACATTATAACTGAAGTACTGTTTGGCCTGCATTCCTGCGTCTGTTCTGATCTTTTTTATCTGACCTCAGGATGTTGCTTGATTTCCCTTTTATCTGCTCCCTGTACTTTGTTGTGATTTCCTGCTATTTTGATCTCTGCAACATGACCTGAATATGCCTGTTTACTCCCTAAATCCTCTTTTAGCTCTCCTTTAAACCTGACCCTAGACCGTTGCATGACTAAGACTCGGTCTACTCCCAGAATACTGCAAGTTCTGCTGGAATCTGACCCCGAATTACCTGACTTCCCTGCTGTCTATACTCCTGTAAGTAGTGACTGTGTCCCCCCATAGCTATTCGTAGTCTAGCGTCACATTCACCTTAGTTATTCATAGTCTAGCATCACACTTATACTCATCTCTCGTGCTGGCGCCGTTCTCATACACTCCCTGATGAAGGAGCATAGCAGGCTCCGAAACGCGTTGGATGGATCCAAATAAATGTATAGAGTGAACTTTTGATTCAGTTATTTGTGGCAGCGCGGACCGACGACACATTGTCCCTGGAAAATTCTGGAATTCGACCACATAGCACGTGGAGGTGTGGGTCCAGCAGCAGCCGCCATTACATGTTTTTCATACTGGTTGTGTGTTACACAACTAGACCAGATGAGCAGTGTTCATTACGGCTCTTAAGCCGCTGATTGTTAAAAAGATAAGACCCTATCTGCGCTTGCTTCCTTCTTTTAGTTTATTTATTCTAGTAGTGGTGGCATTCGCTCTACCGGGGCTCAAGTAATGTTGTTACATCATGCAAACCCTGCGCCCAATCACTGCTAGCTTCACTCTCACTGCATAAGGACGTATAAGTAATTAACAACACGTGTGCGGCCAGCCACAGCTCTCCCCTCCTGTTGCTTACTTGCACAGGAAGTGAAGGTAAGCTTTATTTTCAATGAGGGCAAACATGGGAATGAGAAAGGGTTGATACCTTACCATACTTTCAGTAGGCATGTATCCTAATGCTGGGTTAGGTTAAAGGGGTTCTCAACTATGAACTTTTAACTAATCAAAAGATTATATCTATAAAAGAACACAACATTTACCCTCACTGGCTCTAGTGCTGTCTCTCCGCTACACATAGGCGGATAATAATGAGGGAAATCTGGGCTACTGCCTGTGGTCCGAAGCTACAGGTGGCCCATGACCAACTTGCCCTCATTATAACGTTTTGTGCGGCAACACATACTTACTGTTTTATAAATCAAAACATGAAGAGAGATGTATATCATTTTTAACTACTTTACAGAAAATAACAAAAAAATTAACTTTGGGCTGTTAAGAAAATAGCAGTGTCTGCATTTGTCTTTACAAACTCAAATTATGTAGTCTTTTTGTTTATTGGTATTCAGTATTACCGTGAATGACTAATCCAATATTTAGTTGTCTAACCACAGTTTTGTAGAACTGCTTCACATCTATGTTGCATAGAGTCACCCAACTTCTGACACCAGTCAACTCTTCTTCCAGCCCAGGATGCTTTGGCTACATCCCACAATTTATTTGCAATTGTTGGCTGTGTTTCAGAAATGACATTTTAGATGTCATCCTACAATTAGTCTATCGAATTAAGGTCTGGGGATTGAGCTGGCCACTCCTTAACCTCAATTTTTTGGGACTGGAACCAAGATGTTGCTTGTTTACTGGTGTGCTTAGGGTTATTGTCTTGCTGAAACACCCATTTCAAGGACACTTCCTCTTCAGCATAAGGCAACATGACCTCTTCAAGTATTTTGTTATATGCAAACTGGACCATGATCCATGGAATGCAGTAAATAGGCCCGCCATCATATTAAGAGAAACATACAGTCATATGAAAAAGTTTGGGCACCCCTCTTAATCTTACTCTTTTTTTTTTTTTTAATTGTTTTTTTTGCAACAGCTATTTCAGTGTGATATATGTAATAACTGATGGACACAGAAATATTTCAGGATTGAAATGAGGTTTTTTGTACTAACCAAAAAATGTGAAATATGCATTATTTCAAAAATTGACAGGTGCAAAAGTATGGGCACCTCAATAGAAAAGTGACATTAATATTTAGTAGATCCACCTTTTGCAAAAATAACAGCCTCTAGTCGCTTCCTGTAGCTGTTAATGAGTTCCTGGATCCTGGATGAAGGTATTTTTAACCATTCCTCTTTATAAAACAATTCCAGTTCAGTTAATTTTGATGGTAGCCGAGCATGGACAGCCCGCTTCAAAACATCCCAAGATGTTCAATGATATTCAGGTCTGGGGACTGGGATGGCCATTCCAGAACATTGTAGTTGTTCCTCTGCATGAATGCCTGATTAGATTTGGAGCAGTGTTTTGAATCATTGTCTTGCTGAAAGATCCATCCCCGGCGTAACTTCAACTTTGACACTGATTCTTGAACATTATTCTCAAGAATCTGCTGATACTGAATGGAATCCATGCAACCCTCAACTTTAACAAGATTCTCGGTGCCGTCATTGGCCACACAGCCCCAAAGCATGATGTGACCCTCCCCCAAATTTGACACTGGGTAGCAAGTGTTTTTCTTGGAATGCTGTGTTTTTGTGGTGCCATGCATAACGCCTTGTTGTATGACCAAACAACTCAATCTTTATTTCATCAGTCCACAGGACCTTCTTCCAAAATGAAACTGGCTTGTCAAAATGTGCTTTTGCATACCTGAGGTGACTCTGTTTGTGGCGTGCATGCAGAAACGGCTTCTTTCGCATCACTCTCCCATACAGCTTCTCCTTGTGCAGTGTGCGCTGTATTGTTGACCGATGCACAGTGACACCATCTGCAGCAAGATGATGCTGCAGGTCTTTGGAGGTGGTCTGTGGATTGTTCTGGACTGTTCTCACCATTCTTTTTTCTGCCTTTCTGATATTTTTGTTGGCCTGACACTTCTGGCCTTTACAAGAACTGTCCCTGTGGTCTTCTATTTCCTTACTATGTTCCTCACAGTGGAAACTGACAGGTTAAATCTCGGAGACAACTTTTTGTATCCTTCCCCTGAACAACTATGTTGAACAATCTTTTTTTTCAGATCATTTGAGAGCTGTTTTGAGGAGCCCATGATGCCACTCCTCAGAGAAGATGCAACTAGGAGAACATCTTGCAAGTGGGCACCTGAAATAACGTTTCTCATGATTGGATACACAGGGCTATGAAGTACAAAGCTCAATGAGGTAACCAAACCAATTTAGTGCTTCAGTAAGTCAGTAAAAAGTAGTTAGGAGTATTGAAATCATGAAAATCAGAAGGGTGCCCATACTTTGGCATCTGTCAAATTTTGAAATAATGCATATTTCACTATTCAAATACACAGACTCAATAACATGCAGATCATGAATGCAGAATCTGATGGTTTTCCAAGAATCTTCTGCACCAACTGGTAAACTGTTTGACATGTGGTAATATAATTTATACCAAAAACAGTGAATAATTTGGTTAGTTATATTGGACTGCTATTATTTTGAACACTATTGTATATGTACATGTAATTGAAAGATTTTTATAATTTTTGTTTCTACTTTTTTGTGTTCTATTTCTTTGCACCTTGTGTCATTGTAATTAATAAAATATACCATTTTATATATACATACACCATGTTCCAAATTATTATGCAAACTGGTTTTTAGTGTCATAGGGGGTTTTTTTTTGTCAATGAAACCCATTAATGGTATTGTGTCTCAGAGTTTTTTGGATCACTGAAATCAATCACCGATACCTGTGATAATTAGTTTGGCAGGTGAACCAAATAAAAGGTAAACTGGGTGTTCCACAATATTAAGCACGCCACAGTATTCAAGTAACAAGGGAAAGAATAAGGATCTCTCTGCTGCCGAGCAGCTGCTAAAAACGCCTTGCAAACCAGCAAACAGATATTTGAAGCTGCTGGTGCCTCTGGAGTCCCTCGAATCTCAAGGTGTAGGATCCTTCAAAGGCTGGCTGTGGTGCATAAACCTACTATTCGGCCACCCCTAAACAGTGCTCACAAGCAGAAACGGTTGCAGTGGGCCCAGACATACAGGAAGACTAATTTTCCAACAGTCTTGTTTACTGATGAGTGACGAGCAACCCTGGATAGTCCAGATGGATGGAGTAGTGGATGGTTGGTGGATGGCCACTATGTCCCAACAAGGCTGCGACGTCAGCAAGGAGGTGGAGGAGTCATGTTTTGGGCATAAAAGCAGATATACTCATGGTGTGGCCACCATCTTCCCCTGACCTCAACTCTATAGAGAACTTTTGAAGTATAATCAAGCAAAAGATTTATGAGGGTGGGAGGCAGTTCACATCAAAACAGCAGCTGTGGGAGGCTATTCTGACATCATGCAAAGAAATACAAGCAATACTCTCCAGAAACATACAAGTCCAATGGATGCAAGAATTGTGAAGGTGATATCAAGGAAGAGTTCCCATGTTAACATGTAACTTGGCCTGTTAGGATGTTTTAGAGTTAAATAGCTTTCTATTTCAGTGAATGTGACCTCCTAATGCTGCAAATTCAACAAATCTGCATTTTCAGTTCTTTCAAACATATCAATTGTTTCGAAATGCTAATGTGCATAATAATAAGGAACATGGTATGGTGTGTGCGTGTATACGTGTACATATATATATATATGTAATTTGACCTTCTTCATTTTTTCTCTGTTGGTGTTGACTTGTGTTGCATCTGCAGATCTGAACCTGTGTGTTAATCACATGACCTATCACATAATCAAAAGAGGATCATGTGATATGTCACATGATACATTGTGGTTGAGGGGGGGCTTGCCTTCTAAACTGCACGCACCCTGGCTGCTATTTATCCTCCTTGCCAACACTGCTCCAGTCTTTGTTGATAGACTGTGGCGGTGACGCCACATTAACAATGCACTTGACGGATGCATTCAATCACTGGGCTCAGCTGGTTACAGCGGTGTCAGGTACACCGCTCCAAACACCAGGCTCAGGAGCTCTGCCAATGTAGTCATGGCATCTCCACTGCAGCCTCTAAAAAGAATCAGAAAAAAGTTTACAGCCAATTTAACAATAAACTACATACATGCTATGGGGGTTTACTGATAACTGTACTACAAATGAATGTGCGCCAGTTAGTGCTGTGAATGTGAATTTTGTGTTCCACGGGTTAAAAAATGAAGATATTAGCCTCATACCAAAAGAGGGGAAAGACACTACTTCATGTAACAGTTAGAGACTCATATCCCTTATAAATAATGACATAAAACTATATGCAAAAATATTAGCCAATCGGATAACAAAAACAACTCCCAGAACTGATAAACCCCAAACAAGTTGGTTTTATCAAAGGAAGAGAAGCCAAAGATAACATTATGAGAGCAATAAACCGATTCATTTTCCAAAACAAAATAAAATCCGAAATTCGATTCTCTCCGCAAATGCGGAAAGCATTCGATCGCTTTGATTGGCATTTCATGGAAATAACACTTATAAAGTTTGGCTTCCACCCAAATTTTATAGACAAAATTCTGCACTTGATAAACATACCGTCAGCAAAAAGTTAAATAATCATTATCCACTAGCTTTTATATTAAAAAACGGTATCAACAAGGTTGCCCCTAACTCCATTTATTAATCCTTTCAGTTGAGACATTTCTACAAATAATTAGGCACTTTAAGATCACAGGATTTTAAACCGAACCGAATAGAACATAAATGTCAGCTATGCAAACGATTTAACCTAAAATTTAATCGTGTATAAGCAGTTTTTATCACCCAAAAATGGGCTGAAAATCTTCGCCTCGGCTTATACACGAGTCATTACTATGTAGATCAAATGCCTGGCTCTGTTGTCCAAACTGGGAGGCCTGGAGGAGGCGGCGAGGAGGCTGCAGTAAGAGCGGCCCCGTCACGTGGTGCCGCCATTAAATATGATGCTTCCCCCTGTCAATCATGCGGCAGTGGGAAGCACTGCAAGGCCCCCAAACGCCAACTGCCTACTCTCCCGCTGTGTAAAGGCCCCCCGCTGTGTAAGGCCCAACCCATAGCTGTAAGGGCCCCCACTGCTGTTATCTACCAATCGGTCTTTAATCAATCGCTCCTCGGTTGCTGCGTCGACTTAGCATCCCCTGGACCGTCGCAGGTAATGACGTCATCGCGCGACGGCCCGTGGACCCGGATAGCAGCGAGGACCGGAGCAGCGAGAAGCAGCGCTGATCTGAAGAACCGATAGGTAAAGATTAGCAGCAGGGGGGGCGAGTGCCACACATTTGGGGGCAGCTGTGTACCCCTGGGGCTCAGTAAGATACCCTGAGGCGGCTGTGTACCCCATGGGGGCGGCTATAATACACTGGGGAACGGTATATAACCCTGGTGAAGCTGATAACCCTGGGAGCAGCTGTGTACCCAGGGGCGGCTGTGTACCCTGGGCTGCTATAATCCCCTGGGCTGCTAATCCCCTGGGGCAGCTGTGTACCCCTGGGGCGTAATACCAAAATCACAATCGGCGCCGAGCTGTTACCCTCGGGGTGCTAAATATACCCCTGGGGGCGCCTGTGTACCCCTGGGGGCTGCTATAAACCCCTGGGCAGCGGGGTACCCTGGTGGGCTGTATAACCCGAAGGGACTCAGTGGTAAACCCCTGGGACTATGATATATTCCCCTTGGGGAGTGCTGGTAACCCCTGGGGGCGGCTGTATACCCTGGGGACGGCTAGTGTACACCTGGCTGCTATATACCCTGGGGGCACTAATACCCGTGGGGCTCTGTGTACCCTGGGGCGGCTGTGTACCCCTGGGGGCTGCTGTATACTGCTGGGGCTGCTGTATGCCCCCGGAGGCTGCTGTACACCCCCGGGGCTGCTGTATATACTGCTGGGGCCTGTATACCACTGGGGCTGCTGTATATACTGGTGGGGTCTGTATATACCACTGGGGAGGCTGCTGTATACCACTGGGGCTGCTGTATATACTACTGGGGCCTGTATATGCCACTGGGGAGGCTGCTGTATACTACCACTGGGGGGGCCTGTATACCACACTGCTGGGGTCTGTATACCTGTGCTGGGGTCCACCCTCGGCTTATACACAAGTCAATAGGTTTTCCCAGGTTTTGGGGGCAAAAGTAGGGGGGTCGGCTTATACACGGGTCGGCTTATACACGAGTATATACGGTACTTTTTTTTTTTTTGTAAACCTAAATACTTCTATTCAAACTCTACTTACAGAGCTTTAATCTTTCAACTCAATTTCTAGCTTTAAAATTTCACTAAATCGAACCTGTTACATATATCTTTATCACCCGAAAATAGAAAGAATTTATCAACACTTTCGCCATTTAAAGAATGCTCATCCATCACCTATTTGGGACCTAAAATAAGCAGCTCGTCCTCTCACCTTTATGAACTAAATTTCAAACCACTACTACAAACAGTCAAAAACCTCAATATCTCACTGGAAGGACATTCCTGTTTCATGGTTTGGTAGAGTCAACCTAATAAAAATGATTATTGTCCCTAAAATTCTATACCTTCTTCAAACATTACCGATAGACATTCCCCAACAATTTTTTCAAAAACTAAAACGCCTAATCTCAAAATTCATCTGGGCAGATAAAAGTCATAGAGTCAATCACCAAACACTAATAAAACCTAGAAATAGAGGAGACTTGGACTACCTGATTTTGAAAGATACAGAATATCGAGTCATATAAACAGAGTAATTGACTTACGCTCTTCGTCCTCTACGAAACTTTGGATTCCACTGGAACTGCATAATCTTAATGGAGGTTTCTCACATTACTTATGGCCTACCCCTTTCAAGAGATTAAAATATAATATCAAAAACCCATATACTAACACAACCCTCAGACTATGGCACAAAATCAATAAAAACAAGAATCTCATTCCAAACATATGCCAAATCACTCCTATCTTGCATCTGATTTCCAACAGATACAGGACTCTAATTCAAGTCAAAGAATTTAGGTCCTCAAGCTGCCACATAGACATGCCAATAGATTCCTTCATTCATTAAAACAGATGTAAGAACAAGAAGAAAATTCATTCTCTCACTAAAAACCTTCGCTTAGACCAGAGGTCCCCAACTCCAGGCCTCAAGGCCCACCAACAGTGTAGGTTTTCAGGATCTCCTTAGTATTGCACAGGGCTTGGAATCATTACCTGTGCATATGATCACATTAGCACCTGTGCAATACTAAGGAAATCCTGAAAACCTGCACTGTTGGTGGGCCTTGAGGCCTGGAGTTGGGGACCTCTGGCTTAGACGACGCCGAAGTCCACATACTGCAAGAGTTAACCAAACATAATCTCCCAGACATTTCCACTTCACTACCAATCCCACCAATCCTTACATTTTTCACAAACACAAATGATAATGAAAAAATAATAGCCAAAATCAACAAAAATCTAACCCAAACAGACAATAATCCAGAATTCGTTAAAAAATGTGAATTAGAGGTTAGCACAAAATTCCATTCAGAGGAAATAAACAGAATGTTTAAAAATACTCGTTGGCTAGCTTCTTCATTGAGATTTCAAGAACTCAACTATAAAATCATTTCAAGATGGTACAGACCTCCGGACATCCTAAATAGAATGAACAGTTCTATTTCTCCCCTTTGTTGGAGATGCAACAGAGAAAAATGTACTCCAACACACATTTGGCTAGAATGCATCAAACAGTTCAGGTTAAATATCAAAGAGTTCATAAAAATAGTCCTCAACATAGACATACCAATAACACCCGGCTTCATTCTTCTCAATTTAGACCCCTCCAATATATACCTAAACAGAAAATCACTGATACCTCATCTGATCGATGCGGCTAAAATGACCATTGCACGGCATTGTGTTGAAGCCCCTACATATAAAGAATGGTTAAAATAAGCAAATCAAACAGGCATATATGAAAAGCTTAGACTGTCCAACTCCAAAAACTCAACTCCTGGACCCTGTGGTTAAATACATCAGAGAAACCTCCAGGAGAAACAATCTATACTCCTCAAACATACCTCTTTACAGTTTTATCACTTCTTCAAGTCTATCTCAAAATTGAATGTTTATACCCTCATATGAAGGTCTGAACTTTCTAACTACTTTCCACATCATCACTCTGAGCAGGACACCTCGGAACCCTTTATCTACTCTTCCTTCCCCAGCTCCCAATTCTCCCTAAGTTTTCACCTTCACTCCCTTTACCCACCACTTTCTATTATAGTTAGATGACTTTGTGGTTTTCTGAAAATAACAACTGGTAACAAGTAACTTTTATTTCATGTCACAAAAAGAAATTACTGTATTTTTCGCATTATAAGACGCACTTTTATGCACCCAAATTTTGGGGGAAAATAGGGGGTGCGTCTTATAATGTGAAAGTACAATGTGTGCTGTATGGGGAGGGGGGTGCTGGGCCAGCTCAGGAGCGGTGTCCGGGGGCTGTCAGGTGGATGGAGGAGGCTGCAGCTGCGGCCCCGTGGTCACGTGGGGCCGCTCATTATCTCCTGTAATATTCACTGCATCCCGCTGTCAATCACCAGCGGGAGCAGCGCATATTACAGGGGTGAATGGAGCGGCCCGTAGCTCAGCGGCGGCAGCGCCATGTGAACAGCCAGTGCTTTCCACACTTCCTTTGAGTGGAAAGCACTGACTATCCCGGCGATAGAGGATCATACTCGCCTCTCTTCATCTTCCCTGCTGCCCGCGCTATCCCCGATGACTGTGCGGTCCCAGCATCCAGATCATGTGAACGTCGCTGCAGAGTGACGTCATACCGCGCGCTGCTCACAGGTCCCGAATGCTGGGACCGCACAGAGTCATCGGGGATAGCGCGGGCAGCAGGGAAGATGAAGAGAGGTGAGTATGATATTGTTTATTATTTTTGTAGCTGTGCACTCTGTGGGGGCTCAGTGTGCCAGCCACAAAGGGGGACAGTGTGCCAGCCACAAAGAGGGACAGTGTGCCAGCCACAAAGGGGACAGTGTGCCAGGCACAAAGGGGGACAGTGTGCCAGCCAAAAAAGGGGGACAGTGTGCCAGCCAAAAAAGGGGGACAGTGTGCCAGCCAAAAAGGGGGACAGTGTGCCAGCAGGGAGGGGGACAGTGTGCCAGACAAAAAGGGGGACAGTGTGCCAGCCAAAAAAGGGGGACAGTGTGCCAGCCACAAAGGGGGACAGTGTGCCAGCCACAAAGGGGGACAGTGTGCCAGCCAAAAAGGGGGACAGTGTGCCAGCCACAAAGGGGGACAGTGTGCCAGCAGGGAGGGGGACAGTGTGCCAGCAGGGAGGGGGACAGTGTGCCAGCCAAAAAGGGGGACAGTGTGCCAGCCAAAAAGGGGGACAGTGTGCCAGCCACAAAGGGGGACAGTGTGCCAGCCAAAAAAGGGGGACAGTGTGCCAGCCAAAAAAGGGGGACAGTGTGCCAGCCAAAAAAGGGGGACAGTGTGCCAGCCAAAAAGGGGGACAGTGTGCCAGCAGGGAGGGGACAGTGTGCCAGACAAAAAGGGGGACAGTGTGCCAGCCAAAAAAGGGGGACAGTGTGCCAGCCACAAAGGGGGACAGTGTGCCAGCCACAAAGGGGGACAGTGTGCCAGCCAAAAAGGGGGACAGTGTGCCAGCCACAAAGGGGGACAGTGTGCCAGCAGGGAGGGGGACAGTGTGCCAGCAGGGAGGGGGACAGTGTGCCAGCCAAAAAGGGGGACAGTGTGCCAGCCAAAAAGGGGGACAGTGTGCCAGCCACAAAGGGGGACAGTGTGCCAGCCAAAAAAGGGGGACAGTGTGCCAGCCAAAAAGGGGGACAGTGTGCCAGCCAAAAAAGGGGGACAGTGTGCCAGCCAACAAAGGGGGACAGTGTGCCAGCCAAAAAGGGGGACAGTGTGCCAGCAGGGAGGGGACAGTGTGCCAGCAAAAAGGGGGACAGTGTGCCAGCCAAAAAAGGGGGACAGTGTGCCAGCCACAAAGGGGGACAGTGTGCCAGCCACAAAGGGGGACAGTGTGCCAGCCAAAAAGGGGGACAGTGTGCCAGCCCAAAGGGGACAGTGTGCCAGCAGGGGGGAGACAGTGTGCCAGCAGGGAGGGGGACAGTGTGCCAGCCAAAAAGGGGGACAGTGTGCCAGCCAAAAAGGGGGACAGTGTGCCAGCCACAAAGGGGGACAGTGTGCCAGCAAAAAAGGGGACAGTGTGCAGCCAAAAAAGGGGGACAGTGTGCCAGCCAAAATAGGGGGACAGTGTGCCAGCCAAAAAAGGGGGACAGTGTGCCAGCAGGAGGGGGACAGTGTGCCAGACAAAAAGGGGACAGTGTGCCAGCCAAAAAAGGGGACAGTGTGCCAGCCAAAAAAGGGGGACAGTGTGCCAGCCAAAAAAGGGGACAATGTGCCAGCCAAAAAGGGGGATAATGTGCCAGCCAAAAAGGGGGACAGTGTGCCAGCAGCGAGGGGGACAGTGTGCCAGCAGGGAGGGGGACAGTGTGCCAGCCAAAAAGGGGGACAGTGTGCCAGCCAAAAAGGGGGACAGTGTGCCAGCCAAAAAGGGGGACAGTGTGCAGAAAAGGGACAGTGTGCCAGAAAAAGAGGGGACAGTGTGCCAGCCAAAAAGGGGACAGTGTGCCAGCAAAAAGGGGGACAGTGTGCCAGAAAAAGGGGGACAGTGTGCCAGAAAAAAAGGGGGACAGTGTGCCAGCAGGGAGCGGGACAGTGTGCCAGCAAAAAAGGGGGGCAGTGTGCCAGCAGGGAGGGGGACAGTGTGCCAGCAAAAAAGGGGGACAGTGTGCCAGCAGGGAGGGGGACAGTGTGCCAGAAAAAGGGGGACAGTGTGCCAGCAGGGAGGGGACAGTGTGCCAGAAAAAGGGGGGACAGTGTGCCAGCAGGGAGGGGGGACAGCGTTCCAGCAGGGAGGGGGACAGCGTGCCAGTAGGAAGGGGACAGCGTGCCAGCAGGAAGGGGGCAGCGTGCCAGCAGGAAGGGGGCAGCGTGCCAGCAGGAAGGGAGGCAGTGTGCCAGCAGGGAGGAGGACAGTGTGCCAGCAGAGGGGTACATTGTGCCAGCAGAGGGGTACAGTGTGCCAGCATAAGGGGACAGTGTGCCAGCAGAGGGGGACAGTGTGCCAGCAAAGGGGCTATGTGTAACAGCACGGGGTATATATATACCAGGATGGGGGCTTAATTTACCAGAATGGGGGACATATACGGTATATGATTTGTAAGATGGACACTGGCATTATAAGATGGACCCCATTTAACATTAAAATTTATTTTTTTCTCTTTTCCTTCACCAAATTTGGGGGTGCGTCTTATAATCAGGTGTGTCTTATAAAGCGAAAAATACGGTATGTTCTTTTGCTTCCTTTTTTGTTAAAAAAAAACTTTAAATAAAGAATTTATAAAAAAAAACACTGAACAGAGACATAAACATACTAGCGAGTACAGAGCAACCTGTGAAACTTGTAATAAAACTCATCATTATCAGACTTCATAGTCAACATCTGCAAGACTGTCAATCATCAAAGTGTCATTTACACATTTATATCCTGGAGTTCCATCAATAGGAATAAATGTTACCTATAGATTTCGATAAGATACATACAAGATGCATCTCAATGAATTAGAATATGAGCAAACAGTTAATTTTTTTCAGTAATTCAACACAAAAAGTGAAACACATATTATATAGAGTCATTACAAACAGAGTGATCTATTTCAAGTGTTCATTTCTGTAAATGTTGATGATTATGGCTTACAGCCAATGAAAAGTCAAAGAGGAGGATGAAGGGTTAAAAACCGTGCTGCCGTATTCCACGAGACCTCAAAGGGTGAATATAATATTGATTTATTAGTTAAAGCATTTCAGGACTCCCTGAAACGCCCTGACAAATGGCAATATTTTTTAACCCTTCACCCTCCCTACTTTAATTTTCTCAGATACATAACTCTGTTTGCAATGGCATTGTGCCAAGTTGTACCACCCAGGACGAGAGCCTCTTGTATATTTTTACCATTAATAGTATATTCAAACATCCATGTGTCACTGTCCATATGGTCTCATGATACAGTGGGTACGGAAAGTATTGAGACCCCTTTAAAGTTTTCACTCTTTGTTTCATTGCAGCCACTTGGTAAATTCAAAAAAGTTAATTTTTTTTCTCATTAATGTACACTCTGCACCCCATCTTCACTGAAAAAAAAACCCTGAAATGTAGATATTTGTGCAAATTTATTAAAAAAGAAAAACTGAAATATCAATGGTCATAAGTATTCAGACCCTTCGCTCAGTATTGAGTATTAGCACCTTTTGAGCTAGTACAGACATGTACTCGGGAATGATGCAGCAAGTTTTTTCACCCCTGGATTTGGGGATCCTCTGCCATTCTTCCTAGATCTCTCCAGTTCCATCAGGTTGGATGGTGAACGTTGGTAGACAGCCATTTACAGGTCTCTCTAGAGATGCTCAATTGGGTTTAGGTCAGATCTCTGGCTGCACCAGTCAGGAATAGTCACAGAGTTGTTCTGAAGCCACTCCTTTGTTATTTTAGCTGTGTGCTTAGGGTGATTGTCTTGTTGGAAGGTGAAACTTCGGGCAAGTCTGAGGTCCAGAGCAACCTGCAAGAGGTATTTCATCAGGATATCTCTGTACTTGGCCACATTATTTTCCTTCAATTGCAACCAGTTCCTGTCCCTGCAGCTGAAAAACACCCCCAATAGCATGATGCTGCCACCACCATGTTTCACTGTTAAATTGTATTGGGAAGGTGATTAGCAGTGCCTGGTTTTCTCCACACATACCCTTAGAATTATGATCAAAAAGTTGTATCTTCATCTCATCAGACCAGAGAATCTTATTTCTCATAGTCTGGGAGTCCTTCATGTGGTTTCTGCAAACTCTAGGAAGGCTTTCATATGTCTTGCACTGAGGAGAGTCTTCCGTCGGGCCACTCTGCCATAAAGGCCAGATTGGTGGAGGGCTGCAGTGATATGTTGACTTTGTAAAACTTTCTCCCACTCCCTACTGCATCTCTGGAGCTCAGCCACAGTGATCTTGGGGTTCTTCTTTGCTCTCTCACCAAGGCTCTTCTCCCACGATTGCTCAGTTTAGCTGATGGCTAGGTCTAGGGAGTCTACTGGTGATCTCAAACCGTCTGCCATTTAAGTATTATGGAGGCCACTGTGCTCTTAAGAACCTTGAGTACTGCTTTCTAACCTTGGCCAATCTGTGCCTTACCATAATTCTGTTTCTGACCTCCTTGGGCAGTTCCTTTGAGTGCATGATTCTCATTTGGTCTGACATGCACTGTGAGGTCTTATATAGACAGGTGTGTGCCTTACCAAATCAAGTCCTATCAGTTTATTTAAACACATCTGGACTCCAATGAAGGAGAAGAACGATCTTAAGGAGGATCACAAGGAAATAGACAGCATCTGACTTAAATATTAGTGTCTGAGCAAAGGGTCCGAATACTTATGATCATGTGATATTTCAGTTTTTCTTTTTTAATAAATTTGCAACAATTTCAACATTTGTTTTTTTCAGTCCTGATTGGGTGCAGAGTGTACATTAATGAGAAATAAATGAACATTTTTGACTTTACCAATTGGCTGCAATGAAACAGAGAGTGAAAACTTTAAAGGGGTCTGAGTACTTTCCGTACTCATTGTATTATATGGGTTTCACTTTAGGTATTGAATTACTAAAATAAATTACCGTACCTTTTTGATAATATTCTAATTCATTCAGATGCACTTGTATGAGCAAATAATATATGACATCTGAATCACCTGCAAATACATATAGAACAGTAAAATTACTAATACGGAAATAAATGCAGTCTCACAATAGGCTCCATTTACAGTTTTTTGCCTCCACTCGAGTAATTGTGTATGCAACACATAAACCTCCATGACAATAGCTCAACTGTAATTAGAACAATGCTACATAATTATATGTACATAATAAGTATATGTACATAATAAATAATTCATACACCACTGATCAAGAATAAGGCAGTACTGTTAAGCCCAAGCAGGATGCTTCTCCTTCACCTCCTGATTAGAAACATAAAACTTGTCGCTCCGTCCAGACTGCCCTGACTTTTGTTCTTCTAATAGCATAGCACAGGCTCTATAAGGGTATGTGCACGTTTTAGTCAAGTACGCTCCATAGGTCGCGTAAAAGAAATACTAAAATGAACATAAGCATTTATATTTAAAGAGGTTGTCTACTAATTAAACAAAGATGGTCAATGGTTAGAATAGGAATAGAAACTGTGGTGTTATGGAGCGCTAGAGGGATAGGAACAGGACTGGGACAATTGGATTTTGATATACCAACCTAATTTATTATACAGATAAAGGAGCAAACTCTCTATCACGCCACAACGCGTTTCAATAGCCGTCTATGTCTTCCTCACCTGAGGAAGACAGCGATGACTGTCGAACTGTATCCTGTGTACCCGGCTGCGACCCGGATTCCAGCAGCTTGTGCCACCGCTGTGTGTATCAGCAATAAAACCAGGTACTGTTTGAACTACTACCGGGCTCAACGTGTTTCCTGACTTGCAATCCCGGCGCTGCCCCACAGAGTGATCACAGGTTCTCTATGGGGTTCAGATCAGGTGAACAAGGGGGCCATGTCATTATTTTTTCTTCTTTTAGACCTTTACTGGCCAGCCACACTGTGGAGTAGTTGGTTGCATGTGATGGAACATTGTCCTGCATGAAAATCATGTTTTTCTTGAACGATACCTACTTCTTCCTGTACCACTGCTTGAAGAAGTTGTCTTCCAGAAACTGGCAGTAGGACCGGGAGTTGAGCTTCACTCCATCCCCAACCCGAAAAGGTCCCACAAGTTCATCTTTGATGATACCAGCCTATACTAGTACCCCACCTCCACCTTGCAGGCATCTGAGTCGATGTGGAGCTCTCTGCCCTTTACTGATTAAGCCTCTGGCCCATCCATCTGGCCCATCAAGAGTCACTCTCATTTAATCAGTCCATAAAACCTTTGTAAAATCAGTCTTAAGATATTTCTTGGCCCAGTCTTGACGTTTTATCTTTCGTTTTTTGTTGAAAGTTGGTTGTTTTTCAGCCTTTCTTACCTTGGCCATGTCCCTGAGTATGGCACACCTTGTGCTTTTTGATACTCCAGTAATGTTGCAGCTATGAAATATGGCGAAACTGGTGGCAAATGGCATCTTGACAGCTTCACCCTTGATTTTCCTCTATTCATGGGCAGTTATTTTGCGCCTTTTTTGCCAAACACGCTTCTTGCGACCCTGTTGGCTATTTGCCATAAAATGCTTGATTGTTCGGTGATCACGCTTCAAACGTTTGGCAATATCAAGACTGTTGCATCCCTCTGCAAGACATCTCACAATTTTGGACTTTTCAGAGCCCATCAAATCTCTTTTCTGACCCATTTTGCCTAAGGAAATGCATTTGCTTAATAATTAAGCACACCTTATATAGGGTGTTGATGTCATTACACCACACCCCTCCTCATTACAGAGATGCACATCACCTGATTTACTTAATTGGTAGTTGGCTCTCAAGCCTATACAGCTTGGAGTAGGACAACATGTATAAAAAGTATCATGTGATCCAAATACTCATTTGCCTAATAATTCTGCACACAGTGTATACCCGGCAGCAGCCACTATCAGAAGATGGAGCAGCTCTGGAGCTCAGCATTTCCGGCTTCCTACCACCAACACCAAGAACAGCTGATTGACGGGGTACAATATGTCGAACCCTGGCTGATCAAACATTGATGACTTATCTTAATGATAGGTCATCAGTGATTAAGCAATAGACAATTCTTTAAATATGACGTGTTGTTCATACGTTCAGTCTTTTTGAGTTTCTTTTCCAAATGGTTACATGAGACCTAACTATTTTGTAGGCGGTTTCTGCTAACTAGCTTATACAATGCAAGTAAAAATAAATGCCAAATGCCATATATGTTATGGACAATGTTCTGGAAACAGCTGAAAAATGCAAAAAAAAAAAAGACAATTCAAGACAAAAGGTGCAGGAGTGTCCTGAAGTGTTCTCCTAAAAAAACTGTGTGTATTCAAACACATCTTAAGGTACCTTTACACGCCGCAACTATCACTGGGAATCGGTATCAACCGTACGTGCGCATGCACGTTTTTAACAGTTGCTAACAATCGCCGATGCCGCATTTAGACGCCGCAATTGCGCCCTCAACCTAAGGGAACATGGTTCCCCGGGAAGTTCCAACAGATCCTCCGGGAAATATCCGGTTGAATCCCGATGCCGCTTCACATGCCACAATCAGTAGGGGAATGTGGGCGTACATGTTCTGCGGCACTAATACATAGGCGTGACAGACTCGTGTATTCCGTGACGCTAACACGATGATTGGACAACACAATAGCGTCATGATTGGCCAGCGTGCGAAGAAAGGCTGGCTAATACATGACGCCATTGCAATTGTGTAGTTTGAATGGTCAGCTCTTTAAATATGGCGCCCTGTGAAGGGACAGCCAATGGTTACACAGTAGCCCCCACCAATCATCGCTGATGGGGTGCGGTATCAAACACGCTGTGGCACGCCCCGGGGAAATCACTAGGCGACGCAGATTCCATCCCTATCCCCCATTTACATGCCAATACCAGGGCAATTCACCATTTGGGTTGCCTCTGATTTTAGAACACGGCTCAGAAACCGCAACCCGGAGCAACTGCGAGAAACCCGATCACTTTCCCAAATTACACGCCGCTACTTCGTAGCAATTTCAAGGCAACCGTGACAAAAATCCCGATTGCCAGGCAGTTGCTACACCTCAGTGGCGGCGTGTAAAGGTACCTTTATGGTACCTTTACACGCGGCAACTTTTCTAGGAATTTCACTGGCAACTTACTGGTTGCAGTGAAATCATGGACACATTGTTCTATCTTGTTGCTGTGTACAAATGGAACAATGTCTCAATGATTTCACTGCAACTGGTAAGTTGCCAGTAAAAAATTCCTAGAAAAGTTGCTGCGTGTAAAGGTACCTTAAAAGACGTTATGTGCCTACCCTGACAATTGAGCATGTGAACAATTTATATGCAAAATTTAGGCACAGACTTAAAGTTAGGTGGTCATTTTGGCTCCCCAATCCACAATCAGAATATGTTATGCCCCTTTCACATCAGCGGTAATCGCTGATCGCGGCAGTTGTGGCGAAAAAAACGCAACTGCCGTGATTACCGCATAACGGCCGCACTTGCGGCAAGCCCCATGCAATGTCTATGGGGCTTGCGTCAGGTGCGGCAAGTGCGGTACAGTTGTGGTTTCGGCACTTGCGGCAGATGCGGCCGCGAAAAAAACGCGGTCAGCTGCAGTATTCTCGTGGCCGCATCTGCCACAAGTGCCAAAACCGCACCTGCCGCACACTTACCGCAAGCCCCATAGACATTGCATGAGGCTTGCCACAGGTGAAATGCAAGTGCGGCCGTTATGCGTTTTTTTTCGCCGCAACTGCCGCGATCAGCGATTACCGCTGATGTGAAAGCAGCCTTAGTTCAGTTCCTGCAGACTCTATAGTAGTCTTAAGTAGCTCAATTAAATATGACTATGTGCAGAAACTGCTTGGGCCGTATGCGAATTACATCTATCCAGTTAAGTAGGTGTAGACAAGCTGTCCATGACTTATCCCCACCCAATCTGTTTTAGCTGATGAATCAGAGGATAGAAAACGCTATCACATGATTTGTCCTCATGAAAGATAAATAAGACATATACGGCTTGGAAACAGCTTGACCACACTCGTCATTATCTCAACCTCCTTTACTGGATAAAAATGAGTTGAAGATGGCATATTAAATAGGAACAGAACTGTCAGGTAATGATAGCAGGTTGGGTGGGGGAAAAAGACTTAGGAAGTTCTATTTAGGTGATGACTTCACCAATGATGGCCTGCAATATTGAATTTGGTAAAACGTTCCACAGTATAGGTGATAACTTGTTGATATGTGGGAGTCTGACCACTAGGACCTGCACCGATCGAAAGGAGGAATTTTTATGCCGAATGGAGTGGCACTGCACATGCTCAATCTCATTCAATTCTCCGTGAGGCTACGGAGAGCTGCGCTGGACTTTTTTTGGCAGCCCCATAGAGAATTAATGGTACGGCAGGTGGGCATCTGACCTGCCAAGACACTTTGTAATGAGTATAGAAGTTTCCCAATTTGATCAGTGCAGGTCCAGCAGCTGGACACCCACCAACCATAAAGTTATCACCCATCCTGGATAAGCTCTATAAGGGCCCTTTCACATCAGCGTTTTTCGTAATTCGCGGCAGATGCGGTGAAAAAACCGCATCTGCCGCGTTTGCCGCATAACCGTTCCACTTGCGGCGCGGTTGCGGTTTTTTCCCATACAAAGTATAGGGGGACTTGCGGCAGATGCGGCAAGTGCGGTTTTGCACTTGCGGCAGCGAAAAAAACCGCGGTCAGCCGCGTTTTTTTCCGCTGCCGCACCTGCCGCAAGTGCAAAACCGCACTTGCCGCATCTGCCACAAGTCCCCCTATACTTTGTATGGAAAAAAACGCAACCGCGCCGCAAGTGGAACGGTTATGCGGCAAACGCGGCAGATGCGGTTTTTTCACCGCATCTGCCGCGAATTACGAAAAACGCTGATGTGAAAGGGCCCTAAGATCATGTGCCACTCTTTACAGTGCATCTCCCAGCTACATGCATAATGCTGATTCTATAATAATTGTGTGTGGCCAACATTAAAAAAATGAAGTCCTCAGCCTCCCTACCTACCACATTACAATTCTGGAGATTGTGTCCTTGTTCCATGTGAAATGGATCACTTTCTCATCTGGCGTAAAAAAGTAAAAAGGTGATTGGAATAGAAATTATTCAGATACTAGCATAAATGTAGCTCAAACCTGGATTTTCCATAAAGATTCCATAAAAAGAGTATCCGAGCAACTTAGAGAAAACATTACCTGGCTTCATAGACGAGGCTCTGGACTTGAGTTTAGTTTGGAATGAGATGGGCTGTTTCCACCTTGTCTGCATGCTGTCACTTCACATGGATGTTTTAACCTCATCTGTATAATCAGTATTAGAGGAAACGGATACAAAACTCAAAGAGAAGCACTGTATGGTGGGCGGGCTCTGCATTTCCTATCTTACATGCTAGGCTCTGAGAAACAAAACATTTCTCTAGGGTCGAAAAGAAAAAACATGTAAAAATAAATCAGCTAGGTCCATACTCGTGTGGGAACCAACTCAACCAGGTCTCTTTTCATTATGGATGGACTAAATTCAAGGAAGATAGCAAATGTTACAAAAGAGGCAGGCAGCAGTGCTTGCCAATGAAAATAGCTGTTTCCTACAACTAAAAATGAATTATTAATATAGAAATTAGTGGTAGCAGAATTATTTAACCATTACACTATCAATCTATCTACTACATTTAGGTTGCAGATTTGAAAATATTTTAGACTTAAAAAAGGACCTGTCATCTTTGATGTGTTTGCTGTAAACTTGTCAATGTATTCATCTAATGGTGTTGGTGTAAGTCCTGCTGAGACCAGTGGTTCTGCAAGTGATCACTAACAATACTGTTACGAGTTTCCTTTAAAGAAAATCTGGACACAGAGCAGCAATGCCAGACAATAGGCTACCGGTTGTTATTTAATTCGACTCACACAAAGGCCACGTCACACGCTTCAATTTTGTGAACGATATCGGCTGACAAGTCACGTGATCGATATCGTTAGAACAATGTCTTGATAAAGTTTGTGCGTTGTCACCAGCATAGATCTGTTTAGCGATGTTAAATTTGGCCACGCGCCAGCGATCGTTCGCACTACTCAGCGATCGACACCATGTAGCGTCAGGAATAGGCAAAGTCGAGAATGAGATCCTTTGAGAGGTGTCACAGCACGATGCAGTAGGTTGAACGCAGGTTAATTGAACGATGAACGACGGATTTGAGGTCCTGCTCACAAATCTTCCACCAATCAAGAGATTTTTCATTGAAAGATCGCAAATGTCACACGCGACGACGCACAAATGATATCGCTCAAGCGATCAAAAATCCGGATCGCTTAAGCTATATCGTTCACAATATTGAAGCGTGTGATGTGGCCTTTAGAAGTACATCAGATACGCCATGCAGTTTTACCTTTTGGCTACTTCTTGGGGCAAGCTGGGTTTACTTACAAGCAGGGCTATGGAGTCAGAGCCGTGGAGTCGGTGTCAGATTCACGAAATGGAGGAATCGGAGGTTTGGCTTACTGACTTCACAGCCATGGCTGAGGAGTCATGAAGCCGGAGTGAGTGTCCATTTTGGTGTAGTTGGAGTCAGATTCAGAGAAATTGAGTTGGATGTTTAGCTTACCCTGCTTACTAGTCACATGATTATATCTGCCCTGACTATTTGCTGCCCTTCTTGCTTATAATGGATCCATGTGTGATCCGTGCTGTTTAAGCAAACCGGTTATAGGTTTGTCTGAACAAGCTCTAAAAGGTTAGACGGGGCAGGGTCCCATCCAGGCTCACAGATAACTTTTGTAGATGGCAAATAAGAGGCTAAATCACCTTTCCACCCCACCCTTTTCTAAGCGACTGGAGCGTGCTACTACATAGTTAAAGTAGTAAAATTGCCCTGGAGCCTTGTTCTCGCCCCATAAACTAGGCCAGTGGTACATCAAATCATCAATAATGTTTATTTCAAGCACATTATTTTCTTACCGTCTATAATTAGACGCTGGCAGCTGTGGAAATACAAGAGCTTGAGACAAACTGTGTGGGAAAACATAGAGATAGTTCTGTCCTAAAAAAAAATATGACAAGGCACGGCCAAGTTTCAGAAGTCAAACACTGCAGAAAAAGCCTTTCCATCATTGGGTTGTGACGCCGCCATGCCGCCCTGTGTCTTCATTCCATGGTTTATAAAGCACAACTGTAAGCTCAATTTGTCTCAGAAAGCTTCACTGCCATCGGTGAGTGTGATAATCTGTTTCTCTGGTCACTATCTGTCTGCTGGGTTCACCCTCGGTTTTGTTCATTGTGGTGTTGACAGTAGTAATCACATTTTGCACATACCAGTGGCTCTATTATTGCCCAACAGCCTCTGGCTGGTTGCCTAGGCCCTTTATTATTCCACGTGTAGCCGAAAGAGAAATGTGGATCACCAGAGCGGTTAAGGCTGTAACAGAGGGAAAAACAGAAATGCAATGCTAGCTTGCTAAAAAGTACATTGGGACAGTAACCTAATAGTTCAGTAACCCTATAAATACACATGTAGAAATATATATCTATATATAAACACGTTACAGAAAAGACGCCAAGCAAATCCAATGTCATTTTCTAACTATCACAGCTTCCTGCTAAGAAAAGATTACATCCTAAAAATGGCCATACACCATAGATCTTTGTCTCCTAACCCTAGCCATGTGTTCTCTACAGGAAAAGGAGAATATTATGGTTCTGTAAGAACAAAGGATTGGACATCTTAAAATTAAACACTCCCAATCCTTGAAATTTGGAGTTTGGGGAGAGCTTGCTAAAATCAAATGTTTCGCCTGATATTCAGTTAACGTTAAAGAGAACCAAACAGCAGGCTTTAGGGCTATGAAGTGTAGCCAGTGCCTTACAAGCACTGGGATGCTTAATGCAATCATACCTTTTGTTTCATGATTCCATGTATGATTGTATAAAAAGTGTCATAAAACTCAGCAGGTGCATATAGTCTGGCACTGCTCTATTCTCCCTGCCCCCCGCCGCGGTCCCAGTACCGCAGATGCATATAGTCCGGCACCGCTCTATTCTTGCTGCCCCCCACTGTCACGGCCAATCACAGGCCAAGAGCTGTTCGGCAGCCAATCACATAATAGTCGGCACATGATCCCATACTGTAATGTCTATATATTCTCTATTGTTTTCATTTCTGCCCAGGAGATGTGGTATGATCAGACCATGTCCCTGTATGGTTAGACACAGCCATTACACAGTACATAGAAGGGACACATATATAAGATTATCTCAGCACAGGAGATGTGGTTTGATCAGACCATGTCCCTGTATGGGACACATTAACACAGTCCATAAGACAGCCATTACATAGAAGGACTCATATAATCTAATGACCTATAACTTCTATTCCTTATCTTTGATTTATTTTTTATATAATAATAATAATTATTATTATTTCTTTTTATAGCGCTATTAGGTTCCATGGCGCTTTACATGAGGATAAGGGGGACAAGCACAAGTACACTAACTCTAGACAATCAGAACATACAGGTACAGGAGGGGAGGGGACCCTGTCCACAAGGGCTCATAGTCTACAAGGGGCGGGTGGGGATACAGTAGGATGGGGGAATGTCAGATATGGGGCGGTCGCATGGGTCTCATGGCAGGTTGTAGGCTTGACGGAATAGGTGAGTCTTCAGGTGACACTTGAAGCTTCTCAGGGTCAGAGAGTGTCTGACGTGTTGGGGCAGGGAGTTCCAGAGTATGGCAGATGCCCGGGAGAAGTCCTGAACGCGGTTGTGCGAAGAGGAGATGAGGGGGGAGCAGAGGAGGAGTTCTTGGGAGGAACGGAGGTTGCGTGAGGGTAGGTATCGGGAGACCAGGTCGGAGATGTATGGTGGGGACAGGTTGTGTATGGCTTTGTATGCCATGGTTAGAGTTTTGAACTAGGATCTCTTGGAGGCGAGGATTCAGTGAAGGGCTTGGCAGAGGGGGGAGACAGGGTAGTAGTGGGAGGACAGATGGATTAGTCGGGCAGCGGAATTGAGGATAGATTGGAGAGGTGTAAGGGAGTTAGCCGGGAGGCCAGTGAGAAGGAGGTTGCAGTAATCAAGGTGGGAGATAAGAGCATGAATAAGTGTTTTAGCGGTGTAGTGGGTAAGGAAGGAGCGGATCCGTGAGATGTTTCTAAGCTGGAGCCGGAGGGAAATGTGGGGCTTGAAGGAAAGGGAGGAGTCAAGGATTACCCCAAGGCACTTGGCTTGGGGGACTGGGGAGAGGGCGCAGTCATTGACGCAGATGGATAGGTTGGGAAGTGGGGGGAATTTCTTGGGGGGAAGACTATGAATTCAGTTTTGTCCATGTTGAGTTTAAGGAAGCGAGCTGAGAAAAAGGATGAGATGGCGGAAAGGCATTGTGGGATTTTGGAGAGTAGGGAGGTGATGTCGGGGCCGTACAGTAGATTTGGGTGTCGTCGGCGTAGAGGTGGTACTGGAGGCCGTGGGACTCAATGAGTTGCCCTAGTCCGAGAGTGTATATGGAGAAAAGTAGCGGTCCCAGGAGCAAACCTTGGGGGACTCCGACAGAAAGGGGTAGGGAGAGGAGGAGGTGTGGGAGTGGGAGACGCTGAAGGTCTGGTCCGCTAGGTATGAGGGGATCGAAGAGAGGGCAAGGTGGGTGATGCTGAGGGATTCCAGGATCTGGAGAAAAGGGAGTGGACAATCGTGTTGAAGGCGGCAGACAGGTCGAGGAGAAGGATGGAGTAGTGGCGTTTGTTCTTGGTGGTCAGTAGGTCGTTGGTGACTTTGGTCAGGGCTGTTTCGGTTGAGTGGAGGGGTCGGAAGCCGGACTGTAGGCGGTCGAAGTGGGAGCAGGAGGAGAGGTGAGAGGACAGTTCGGAGTGGACGTGCTGTTCAAGTAGCTTAGAGGTGAATGGGAGAAGAGATATGGGGAGATAGTTAGAGACAGAGGTAGGGTCGAGGGAGGGCCTTTTAAGGATGGGCATGATTAGGGCGTGTTTGAAGGCCGAGGGGAAGGCGCCAGTGGTAACTGATAGTTTGAAGAGGTGGGTGAGGGCTGGGATGAAAATGGAGGTGTGGTTGGGAATGAGGTGGGATGGGAGTGGGTCGTGGGTGCTGGTGGTGAGGTGTTATTTGTACAGGTGGGAGGAGAGTTGGTCTTCAGTTATGGGGGGAAGTGGCTAATGGAGGAGGAGGGCAGTGTAGGTGAGAGGGTGAGTTGTGGGGATAGTGGGCCAAAGCTGTTTCTGATCCTGTATATAATTTGGGGGTACTGGAGCTAACCTATTGGTGTCAACTAACCCACTAGGGGTAGTTGTGGTAGCTGCTGAGGTCAATGAGTGAAACCAGTGCTCACTTGTTTCACTAGGTGTAGTTTTAGTAATAGAGAAGGTGTAATGATCTAGCGCATACCAAACTTTTATGGTTTGGAAAATTTATTTGTATCTGAATTATATTGTCAGAAATAAAATTTGAAATAAGTTTCAAAAATAAAAAAATTTAAAATAAAATTAAAACTGTCCAGGCTCTTTTATTTTAATTTTATTTAAAATGTTTTTTTTTTTTTTTTTTTTTTTTAAACTTATTTCAAATTTTATATCTGACAATATAATTCTGATACAAATACATTTTTCAAACCATAAAAGTTTGGTATGCGCTAGATCATTACACTTTCTCTGTTTCTGATCCTGTCAATCTTCTCCTTGAAGAAGGTCGCAAAGTCTTCAGCAGAGATGAGAGGAGAAGGGGAGGAGCAGGCGGGCGGAGTAAGGAGTTGAAACTTTTGAAGAGCTATTTGGGGGTGCGGGACAGGCAGGTTATTAGGGATGAGAAGAAGGCTTGCTTGGCAGTAGCAAGTGCCGTCTTGAAGTCAGTGAGGGATTGTTTGAACAGAGCAAAGTGCTCGGAAGTGCGGGACTTTTTCCATCTCCTCTCGGCGACCCTGGACGCCCGTCTTAGGTTTTTAGTGAGGGTGGTGTGCCAGGGTTGCCTGTTAGTGCGTGGAGCGTGGAGTGTGAGGGGGGCAGCTAGGTCAAGGGCGTTCGTTATTGTGGTGTTCCATAGGGTGGTGGCAATGTCTATGTCAACAGCGGAGGGTATGTCGGTGAGAGGGAGGAGGGATTCAGAGAATGAGGGAAGATCAAGATCTTTTAGGCTTCGGCGAGGGTGATCAAGTTTGCGGAGAAGAAGTAACATGGCAGGGGAGGAGAGGGCGGAGAAGGTCAAGACAGGGGATGTTCCGAGGTTGTGAGGTTAGAGAGGGAGCAAAGGGGGTAAAGATGAGGTCAAGCGTGAGGCCTTGTTCGTGGGTGCAGCAGGGGAGGCCGTGTCGGAGGGGGTGAGCCAGGTCTCGGTGATGCCAAGGAATGATAGTTTCTTGGAGATAAAGAGTTTGTGGATGTCTGGAAGTTTATTGCACACTGAGCAGGCATTCCAGAGTGCGCCGGGTAGAACGGTAGAGGGGAGCAGGGGTTGGGGGAATGGGTCTAAGGTTGGTGAGGTTGCGAGGGTTAGTGGTGGTGAGGTTGCGAGGGTTGGCGATGGGTTGTGGGATGAAGGTGGTTGTGGGGATGTGGTGGGGGGGCCAGGATTGGGGGAGATGTCACCGGCAAGGAGGAGGAGTAGGCAGAGGGTTAGCAGGTGGGAGCAGGAGAGCTTACGAGGCGGGCGTGCTTGAGGATTGAAAGTGAATGAATAGGTCGGAGAAGTGGGTGAGGTGGTTAGGCAGGATGGAGGGTGAGAGCAGTATTTCGTTGCTGGGAGGGGGGATTACTTCTCCAGATTCTCCTTTCCCCCTCCCATCTGCCGACTACATGCTTCAAGTAACCTGTGTTATGTATTGCAATTTCCCCACCCTGCATTTGTACATATACATGTGTGTCTCCAGAAGTCGTGTCATTGTTAATCCTGAAGAAGAGGACATACAGTAGTGTTTAAAAAGCTTGCTTTGATTTTTCTTACCATCTTTTCAGTTAGCCATTAAAAGGTATCAACCACTGAGGACTCTCAGATTTTAATATTTTTTGATTGTAAGCAGAAGCCCAACAGAACAGAATGATGAGAAAGTAGAAAAAACTAAACCACTTGTGAAAAGTGGATGACTCCTGCATTTAGGTGTATAATAAAGCTAAATTCATTCAATAATATGCTATCAAAGTTCACATGTTCTCGTTCAGCTAGTGGGATGAATGACACCGTTTGACAGCTTTTGCTGTAATCTTTATCAGGTTAGCAGTTTTATTACATTCAATTGTAGATTAGCATTTGCTTTTTGGACCCAGTTCAATAAAAATGTTCATTGAATGATTTAAATTAAAATATAAAGTAATGTAGTACATGTGCAAGTGCAACCTTCCATAGTATTGAGTCTATGCAGTGTGTGATCTGGGAAAGCTGAGCTGCAAAATGGAAAAGTTTAAGACTAAAATCAGACAGATAGTTGCTGTTATGTACGATAACAGACTGGAATGGTTTCTTTGGAAGCATAAAACACTGTTACAATGTGCAAATGTCAAAGAAGGTTGATTAGCAGTATTATGCATGTTGGTCAATGTGATGACAATAAATACCATTTCTAAAACAACATAGTAAGGCCCCTTTCACACTAGCGGCCCACTTGCGGCATGTCCCATGCGTTGTCTATTGGGCTTGCGGCAGGGGAGGCAAATGCAGTATAACCGCGGTTCAGGCAGATACAGGAGCGGAAAAAATCGCTGTCAGCAGCATTTTTTTTTTTTTTTTGCAGCCGCAACTGATGGAACCGCGGCTATACTGCACTTGCCGCCCCTGCCGCAAGCCCCATAGACAATGCATAGGGCCTGCCGCAAGTGCGGCCGTTAAGGCCAGTTCACAACACGGATAATTGTGCAAAGATTGTTTGCATATCTCTGGCTGCAGTGAAATCATGGATACATTGTTCCATTTGTACACGGCCACAAAATGGAACAATGTGTCCATGATTTCACTGCAGGCAGAGATCTACGAACAATCTCTGCACAATTATCTGTGTGTGTAACTGGACCTTTAGACAGCAGATGCAGTAAATCTTCCGCATCTGCTGCCATTTGACAAAACCGCTAGTGTGAAAGGGGCCTAAATCTTCTGTTGATTATCTGGTGCTTAAAGCGGATCTGTCAGATGAGTTTAAGGCTGTTTTCACACTGCGTATTTTTTCCTGTCTGTGGGATCCTACATTTTGCAGGACCCCACGGACAGGAACTGATCCGATTTGGCCCCCATGTTATCCTATGGGCCACGGATGACTTCGGATTTGGCCTCATTGCCATCCGATTTGTGTCGGATCCGATTCGGTCCGATTTTTGGCTGTATCCAATTGAATCGAATTAGATCCAACATGATCCGTGGCCCATAACATGGGGGCCTATGGAGCACGGGCCCGAGAAAACATCAGATGGTTTCTCGGACCCGATTTTAGTGTACTGAGCATGCTTAAAATCGCTCCTAACCATCTAATTTCACTTCCGCAATGTATATATACATTGCGGAAGTGACATTTAAGTGAAAGCAAGGGTTAAAAATAAAAAGAATCGATCCTCACCTGTCCAGCGATCCCCCGATGTGTGGCATCTCCAGATGTACAGGACCTGGCATGACGTCACAGTCACATGACCGGTTACCGTAGTAACCGGTCATGTGACTGATGACACTGAGCAGGTAGCCCCGCCAAGCCAGGAACTTTCAGCATCCGGAGCTAGATGCCGCACATCGGGGGATTGCTGGAGAGGTGAGGATCGATTTTTTTTATTTTTAACCCCTGCTTTCACTTAAATTTCACTTCCTCAATGTATATATACATTGCGGAAATGAAATTAACCCGCACAGCTCATTCTGTGTCCAGATCCGTGATAATCAAGGACCCGGACACAGAAATAGGTCACCCCCTGTGGTGTTCATTCCTGTCCGTGGGATCCTACAAAAAGTAGGATCCCACGGACAGGAAAAAATTTGCAATGTGAAACCAGCCTAAAACAGCGTGCTCAGTACACTAAAATTGCTCCGACCCTTCTAATTACACTTCTGCAATGTATAATATACATTGCAGAAGTGTAATTAAGTAAAAGAATGAGTTAAAAATAAAAAATCACTATGCTCACCTATCCTCGATCCACCGCTGCCTCCCAGCAAGGGGAGGCAGCAGTGGATCGAGGATAGGTGAGCATAGTGATTTTTTATTTTTAACTCTTTCTTATATTTCACTCATACTTCACTTCTGCAATTTATATATTATACAATGCAGAAGTGAAAGTGCCCCGCTGTGTCCGGATCCGTGATAATCACGGACCTGGACACAGAATAGGTCACCCTGTGGTGTCCTTTCCTGTCCGTGGCATCCTACAAAAAGTAGGGTCGCACGGACAGGGAAAAAATCGCTATGTGAAAGCACCCTTACTAAGAAATCACCACTCAAATTGATATGCAAATAATAATGAAACCTTTGTCACTCCAGCTCTATTTCCCATTACAGAGGCTGTCAGACAAGCAAGAGAATGCAAGGCCGGGAAATGATAGAGGCTTCAGTTCTACAATTGGTCTTTGGCTTCATTTTGATATCAATTAAAACAGTGAATAGTAAAGGAACTGATTACGGTAGTTATGTAAAGATATTGCTGAACTTGTCTTTCAAATCCTCCATGCAAATATAAATAGTTTGGGATGTGAAATCCTGCTGATAGATTCCATTTAAAGGCTGTGCCAAATTTGTGATTTTAAAGCTTTACAATAAATGCAATTCTGCAATCAAGCTCAATTAAAGGGAAACTGTCGGGTCCCCTCTGCCCTTTAACACAGCAGCATTCATATCTGTATGGTAAAATTCCCGGCCTATCCAGCCCTGTATAATGTTATTCAATTAGCTCAATGTTTAAAAAAAAGTATTAATAAACTCTTTTTCTATGTTAATTAGGGCTTTGACTAGTAGATGGGGCATTCATGTCCCCATACTAGTCATCCCTCTTTTCATGTATGTGTCACGGTGCAGTGAGAATACTGATAAGGGAATGGCAGTTACGGGCAGGGTGACCAGGGAAGACTAGTCTGACCCTAGTCTGGAAACCCTGAATGGCCCTGATCCCGAAGGTATCTCTGATGGTGAGAAGGTTTGTGCCTCCAGCCTCTCCCTAAAACTCCTCCACCAGCCCTGCACTATTCCCCCCTCACCCCCCTCCACAGCAACTCCAACAGAAAGGACATCAGCCACACAAACACACATGTCAACACAGCACGGCTTCCAGGCATAGAGGGAAACTCTATCAGCAGCACCACCTGGTGGAAGGAGTGGCTACTTAAAGGCTAGGGGTAGGGGAGTTCAGATGAGTCACACATTAAACCCTTAACCAGCAGTTGAACCTAATAGTGAATGCAGTTCTGAAGCCCAACACAGGAGGCCAGGACCTTCACAACTATCAACCATGCAGCTGTTAAAGACAAACACATACACAGCAGCATCCAGCAATGTCAGCGCGTGACAGTATGATAGTATGATAAGATGATTTCCCCATGTCTGTGTAAACATCAGCCCCTTGAAATCTCGCACATGCACGGGGCTCAATTTGGAAGCGTCACTGTGCCCCTGAAGCTGGGTGTACAGGTCCCGGTTTCAGAGAAGCACACTGCGCATGATTGTAAGTGCAGAAGCTGTTGTAGTGATCATGAGCAGTGCGCCTCTTTGATGCATACACCCAGCTTCAGATGCGCAGTGATAATGCCGAAGTGAGTCGTGTGTATGTATGAGATTTCCAGGGGCTGGGGATGACGCTGCTTCATGAAAACCATGTTATGCTCACAGGGGCGTGATATCATGCAGAGTATGGAAAACTAACGCCCCATCGACTAATGAAAGCCCTAATTGTTATAGGAAATGTAAAGCTTATAAATACTTTTTTTTTAGAACATTGAGTTATTTGAATAACATTATTCCGGTCTGGTTAGGTAGGGAATTTAGTCATACAGATGAGAATGCTGCTGGGTTGGAGAGAATAGGGGACCTGACAGGTTCACTTTAAAAATACTCTTTTGGTTTTATTTGCATACAGCTTCCATGCAGACCTATACGTTTATATGGTTACCAGCAACAGTATAAGCTGAGCACCATCTTATACAGCAGTCATATATTATTCCATTACATCAGCTTTCTGACCACATGGTCGGAATATACACAAGGTTATCATTAGCAGGGCTGTGGAGTCGGAGTCGGTGTCCATCTTGGGTAGAGTCGGAGTCAGATTCAGGAGAATTGAGGAGTCGGATGTTTAGCTCACCGACTCCATAGCCCTGATCATTAGTAAAGGCGTCAATGTTAGATATTTTTATAGTATCATCCCATAAATGTAAATGAGCATGAGCTGTAATGCCAGGCACATCTGCTTCTAAAAGTGCAAGCTCTCATTGATTTATTGTTAATGTTAATGGCCTATCAGTCCATTAACTGCAGCTTGGTAGCATTATGGAACCTCAGCGAAAAGTTTGCTATCCTCTTGGATTGTGATTCCTGCTTAATGACCTTGACAATGATTTCTGGGATTAGAGTGCAGTCACAGGGGTGCCCTTCCTTGTATCATTGTAAAATAACGTGTTGTCTAGAATAAAGCTATTATGTGTGTGTGTGTGTGTGTATATATATATATATATATATATACATATATATATATATATATATATATATATATTAACTGGGGATTTTTTTTTTATTAACTTCATTACAATGTGTGTTTACAAATAGGGTGGTATTATCCCCCGACATACCTCGCCCGTTTCTCGCCTGACCTCTCCTCATTGTGTTGGGGCCAGTGCGGAGGACGGGGTACTCTTGCGCATATGTGGTGGCATTGCCTGAGAATTGCTCCTTTTTCGACTGTGATAACTAGTTTACTAAAAATACTCACGGGCATCGCCCTTCTTCTCTCTCCTCCGTTGGCGTCCCTAAACGTGGGTATTGATTCCCTACTGCATGAGCTAGCGGGTCTTGTATCGACTGTCTTAACAGCAGCGAAAATAACCCTGGTGGCTAAATAGCGCTCGCACCTACCTCCCACCTTAAATGAAGTTGCAGTAAGATTGAATGTGATCTACCACCACGAATTCTACCTCTCGTCAGACTGCAAGGCCAGAAACCATGTTTTGCACCCCTGGTCACCCTGGGCATCTCATCCTCTCGCCCTGCCGATTTGTTGATATGAATCCTTTGTTACAATGGAATAATGACAGGTTGTCCATCCAAACCCCACCCGAGTCTTGCCATGGTTGAACCTAGTGCTATTTTGACCTGATATGCTATATTGAAATTTTGAATAAAGATTATTGGAATACAAAAATAGAAATCTTACAATTTTCATAATGAGGCTATTTTAAACTCATACATCAAGTATTTCTTTTTTGCTGAAGAAATTATTTTTTCAGAATTCTCATTACCATAACAGGCAGGATTACGATGAAAGGTAGCACCTCTATATACAGTTGATAACCAGAGCTAGTCTCAGACATATTATGACTCTGTTTAAAGTCAAAGTGGAGACACTTGAGGAGTCTACATTGACTTTACCTTCATGATCATAATTGCTTATAAGTGAGGACACCTGAGGTCAACACTGCCTCTGTAACGGTGTTCTGAAAAGTGCAACATCAGGACTACTTTTCCATTGCAGTCACTGCATAGACTACACTCTGATAGTATGGCAGCTCTCAGGATACAGTATAACACTGAGAGTGCGCAGAAACATGAGATGAATGCTTAGATGTTCCTCCTGACCTCTGCCGCACTGTCATATATCTCAGTGTTGAAAGATATGAAAGAGGGAGACATATTGTGTGCACAGTGTGATGCGCTAATTTTTTATGCTAACACACACACACGAAGAGGTTATCCATCAGAATCCATATGTCTGCAGTGACTAAGTGGATGCAGACTTATGAATCCTCATATCGCATGCCGAATCTGACTAGAGCGACCCAGCCTCACTCAATATATTTGCATTGAGTGAGGTTGTGCCCCTCTAATCATAATCTGCCCGAGAGGTTACATATCGCACAATCACGGCCACGTGACCGCTCTGAAATAGGCAAATCTTCATGGCGCACTGTGTATGCGCCATAAGTCTGCGGTTGCATAGAGTCCCTGCAGAATAATGGATTTAGATCTGACAATCACTTTAAGCTCACCCAGTCATCTAAATGTGCTCAAATATAAATAGTGTTCCTTTCGAACCCCATTAGTGTTCCCACACAGTACATTATTTCTTTCATGGCCCAAACACAGTATGATGTTCCCCATAGTGTCCCCCACATTTATATAGTATATTATCCCCAATAGTCCTGTTCACACAGTATAATGCCCTTTTGTCCCTCCAACACACAGTATATTGCTCCCTTGTCCCTCCCACACAGTATAATGCCCTCTTGTCCCTCCCACACACAGTATATCGCCCCCATGTCCCTCCCACACACAGTATAATGCCCCCTTTTGTCCATCCCACACATAGTATATTGCCCCCTTGTCCCTCACACACACAGTATAATGCCCCCTTGTCCCTCACACACACACTATAATGCCCTCTTGTCCCTCCCACACACAGTATAATGCTACCTTGTCCCTCCCACACACAGTATAATACCCCTTTGTCCCTACCACACACAGTATAATGCCCCCTTGTCTCTCCCACATACACTATAATGCCCCCTTGTCCCTCTAAAAACAGTATAATGCCCCCTTGTCCTTCCAACACACAGTATAATGCCCTCTTGTCCGTCACACACAGTATAATGCCCACAGAGGCTGCCCACACACAGCATGATATCTTTAGTGTCACCCAATACCTTATGATCCCCCCATAGTGGTCTGTATATGTAATATGCTGCTCCCATACACTACATTTTCTGACACACTCTTTGGAGAAATTAAAATCCAAGACATACTGGTATATCTGTCCTCTAGAAAGGCACATATCTATCCACTTACACACTGAACACATAGGATTACTACTGTAAACATTGCCTATATATTCAGATTAAATATATAAAATCGAATAGCTTTGTTCCTCTTGCTATTTAAACCACTACCCCGAAGCCGTATACTATCATTATCGGGTATCCAATTGATCTGGTGGTGGAAGTTAATAATCTTTCTCAGGTTATTGTGGGGCTTCACAGTGACTGCACCGAGTTACAAATATATTCCATGAGTTTGAATCAGTTGTGTACATACTATATGTTGTAGTCTGACTGCAATAACTAATCAGAGAGGTTGTAACAGAGGGTGTGCGGGGTAAGCAGAGGTATATGCATGAGGTTTAATGAGCGTACCCAGAAGCAGGGTGACTACAGCATGGAGTATAATTCTCATGCTTTATTCTCCATTTTGTTTCCTTTTGCAGCCCCTAGCGCATACGGTAAACATTTTGTAGCACTAAAGTTCAAGTACCCATAGACCTATATGGGGTTCATGCTCAAGTTCGAGTCAAGTCCAATCCAGAACACAGATTTTATTTCAAATCCGTCCAGATCCGCTGAACCCAAACATCTGCAGGTTCACTCATCTCTAATCATTACTTCTTCAGAATTCTTTACTGCCTTCTTTCTATATTTCCTATAATTCCTTGTGCTGAGCCACAAGTCAGCAGTTTCCATACCCCCTCTATATATCCTCTTAAACACCTCCTATAGGCCAATCATAATCTCCTGTACAGCACACTGTAATAGGAAATAGAAGTAGTGCTCAAAGCATCAGAACAGCAGCTCTACAAATACAGATGCTCTTGATGGCCCCAGGGCCGTGAGGTATTCGAAACCAAGCTTTTATGTTTCTTCTGGGGAGTCACAGGGGTCGTCGAGACCCTGGGTTCAGTGTTAAAAGCATTCTTGAGGTGTGTATAGGAATAGAGTGGTTTAAAGGAATAATTGTTTTTGACGCCACCTGTGGTTTGCGGATAGGGGTAGCCGCTGCTGCTGCAGAACCTCTGGGGACAATGGACAGGCATCTGGGATGTAATGGCTTCTCATGTGTGGAGCGGGTCCCCAGGGCAGGAGATAGTGTAATTGGAAGTCTCTGGCTGGCAGGGGTTAACGTTAGGCCTCGTTACCTTGCTCAGTGGCCTTCACAGCCGATTGCTGCGCGAATAACACAGTCTCACACAGTTCTGCAACTCTATTCCCATATTTACTCACAGCAAGCTTCAAGTTTTCAACAGGTGTTACGAAGTCTCTCAGATAGGCTCCGGCCTGTGTAGTCTTTAAGAGATCGGGGTAGCAGGTATAAGATTCTCGGTGGTGTGCCTGTCCTGGCCTCTCTCTCTACCTGGTCTCCGTTCCTCAGCGCCTGTGCTTGACAGCGCCTCCGCGTTTAGAGCCATGATCCGGCAGCCTTGGGTATTAGTGGGCGACTGGTACCTTGTCACCAAACCCTTGTCCAGCTGTTTTCCCTGGGAATACGCCAGGTGTGTGAGCCACAGCTCCTATAAAGCTTGTAGCCTCCGGTTCAGCGGTTCGGTATTAGACTCCTGTGCCACGTTCAGGTCCAGTCCCTGTTTCAAGACCACAACCCCTCTGTTTGGTATTGCCAGTCCCAGAATCAGACGCACAGGCAACTTCAGCTCCGCAGGTGCCCCTAGGGTTTCTTCCTCTTGGTTACCCAGGATGAGCGCAGCACAGCTCAAGTCACCTTCTCTCCTCCTCACTCGACTCGACTTCTCCACTCCCTCAACTCTGCATGCTAGTTGTTTACGGTTCTGTTACTCAACTCCAACTCTCACTGCTCCCTCGTTCTTCTTTGTGTTTTTCTACCCAGAATTCTCTACCCCCATTGTCCCACTGGGCCCTCCCCCTGGTTTGCCCATGGTGCCCCTGGGTCCTAAGTGTGTGTGTGTGTTGAGGATCTTCACACCTACCATACCCCATCTCCTGATTAATGGAGAACCACACCCTGGCTTGGTGCAATACCATTGTCGCGTCCAGACGGGTGGGGCGCCACACTCTCCTACGGATGGATGGATGCATACAACCATGGATGGGATGGATGGATGGGAGAGATAGATGCCTGTGGTAATGAATGTATTGATATTATTAAGTACACAGCATATATTCACCTTGCTAAATACATACAGAGACAAGATAGAGCTGTGAGCATTCACAGATACCGAGTGAGCTCTGCTGAATGTAGCCCCGCCCAATTACATGGCAAGATAACCCCACCCATTAGTCGGAGCTTAATCTGACATGACATCACAGGAAGTCAGAAGATTCTTAGCCAAAGATCATGTGACCAGAACAGGGTCAGGCTACAGCAGGATTTAAATGCAAAGTATTTAAAAAATTATTGTTTATTCATAGCAGTCATTTCATATAAAAGGGGCATGCAAGCATTAAATCAGGGGTTAGCAACCTACGGATCTCCAGCTGATCTGAGAGTAAAAAACTCCAAGCGTGTCCAAACATCCGCTCCACAGATTATAACTGTCTGTTATTCATGTATCTGACATTCAAACATATGTAGTTAATTTTGCCAAAATATTTTTTCTTTTTAAATGACAATTTATAATTATGAACACACTGACGGCCTGCACCCGGGGGGACAAACACGGTAATTACTGACTCAGGCAGAGACGTAAAATTAAACTGCCCTCGCCTATATCTTTGAGAAAAATAAACCCATGGGGCAAATGACTGTCTGTGTCGCTCAGCCTGGTACAACATCCAGTAATTATCTCTTGTTAAATCTCTCAGGTGAACAGAACTAAGTCGAAGGACAGATGCGGAGAGCGCGGCCCAGTGCATCACATTACTCTGCAGTATTTGTTAGGATTTACATTGTCCAGGATAAATGTGTTACTGAGGCAGACACCCCTGGAGGGGCTAGGGTTTCTGAAGTCTGGGTGGAGGGAAGAATTCAATTCAGTTGCCTCTTTCTAGGAACAATGGGATTCAAAGAGACAATGGAGCAGTGGGAAGCGATGTTAGTAATGAGATGCAGGACAAAAATGGGTCAGCGCCTTGTGTATTTATGCAACTGAATAAGAAGCATATTTCTTTTATTTTCCATTGAAAATACAGGTTAAACATATTTCTATTTTACAATTATGAACATATATTCGGTGGCATTAGCTACTTCATGAAACATTTATACTGTATAATACCATATGATATACAATAAAAAGTCCCATAACAGAATCTAGTGGTCCAAAATCTTGTTTAAAATACAGAATTGCAAGTGTATCTGTAATATCACAAAGGAAGATGACTGCGCTAGATAAAGAACACACAGGATGATTGAAACTGCTTCCTTAATCTGATATTGTGAACAATATTTAACAGGGAACTCCGGGGAGGTAAACATTTTTAGTACTGTCCCTGCCCTCCCACATGATGAAGCAGAGCTGGACACCACAGTTCTAGGATCTATAGATCGCTTATAAATTAATAAAATCATATCTGCTCCTCAACTCTTGCCCCTCCCTTCAGGGACAGAGACATTCAGCCTCATGCTGTTGGTGAGATCAGGAGGTGTGTTGGGGGTGTGGACCCTGGGGGCTCCAGGATCATCTTACATTATTACTCCCTCATACTTCTGTATGGAGAGGGGCGTGGCAGGGGAGTGGGCATCGGACCCAAGGGCACATTACATACTGCCCCTGATATATCCTATGTAATGTGAGAACAAGGGTGTTTTCCCTTCAAATAGCAATCATGTCACCAAGTAGATATAAGTATACGCTGTAATCTTCTGCTGTACAATGATATGATAATGCATAGTGTGTACTGTCATGTATCAGGCTAGGAGCAGAGGCAAAGCACTGCATTGATTGATTCAGCACTGCCATGGTCTCCCCTTCCCCATATCAATTTGGTCGCTTTTTGTCCCTTGAAACTTTAGCACTGTACATGACTGAATTTCTCTATCCCCTAAAGGAGGGTGAGAGCTTAGGAGCAGATATGATTTTATTGATTTATGAGCGATCAATAGATCCTAGGACTGTAGTGTACAGCTCTGCTTCATCATGTAGGAGGGCAAGGACAGTACAAAAAAAAAATGTATCTCCCCAGACTTCCCCTTTAACACAAAGGGGAATCAATTTGCCAATAGTTTTTTTTTTTAATTCATCAAAATGAAACGTCAAACATAAATAATTCAGGAACGCAGTCAAGCAGCACACAAGGTGAAATCCGATTCACAAATAGGCAAAACGAGAAATGAGTTAAGATTTTATTAATCTCTAGAAAACACTTCTATAAATAAAAACAATTCACAAATTACTGAAAAGTTTTTTGTTGCCAGAATCCAAACTTTTCGATAATGCAGTTCTTACAAGAACACATACATACACCAATAATGGACTTTACATGTAAAAGTGATGATCTCTGGCTAAATTATTTCCATTTAAAGAAAAAGGAGTAGAAATTTATTTTAATATATATTTATATATTACCCACAGTGGGAAAAATATTTTGTACATTTTCAACAAATTTTATATTATCAATAAACAAGCAGAACAATCATTTGTTGCATGATTTTTTCACTTTTGCAAACTCAAAAACCATTAGCTGCAAATCTCCCCGTGTAATAGGGATAAGCTCTCGATAACATTCAATCGGTATGAGGACCAAGCAATTATATTAGCGATGGTCTGGTCCCCATATGTTTTACAGTTTGTAAAAGGGCCTCAGGCTGGGGTCACAGTTGCATTTTTCACAAGCGTTTTTGGAGACCTGCGTTTTCAAAAACGCATGTAAAAATCGCACCCATAGGCCCCCATGTTAAAAAATGCATGCCCTAATAGCAAAAAAGCATGTGTGACAGTACCATGCGTTTTTGGTGCATTTCCAAAAACGCATGCGTTTTTTAATATGGGGCCTTATGGGAAACGCATGCAAAAACGCATGTACAATTAGTGCCATTTAGTGCCATTCAAAAACGCATGCATTTTCCATAGGAGCCCATGTTAAAAAAACGCAAGCGTTTTAGAAAACGCATGCGTTTTTTTAACATGGGCTCCTATGGAAAACGCATGCGTTTTTGAATGGCACTAAATGGTACTAATTGTACATGCGTTTTTGCATGCGTTTTCCATAGGGGCCCATGTTATAAAAACGCATGCGTTTTTCAAAGCGCACCATAAAATAGTGCACTATTTTTTGGTGCAGATTTAAAAACGCAGCCAAAAATGCAGGGAGACATCACACATCTTAAAAAACTCATGCGGACATGTAAAAACGCATGAGTTTTGTTAAATCACTAAAAAAAACTCATGTCAACTGTGACCTCAGCCTCAATGAGCAGAGGTTGAGTTTTTATATCATCAAGCAGGGCTGATTGTGGGCATATATCTGCTGTAGTAAACCCATCAGGGTTGTTTGGTACTTTTAAAACCTATTATTAGGATACCAGGTTGGTGAGGGTTCAACACCAGGCACCCCTGCCAATCAGCTTTTCCCGGTGGCGTTGGAAGGGTATAATTAGGAATGTGAGCGCGTAAGACAGCTCTGTCAATATATACAATATATAGTGGTCATGGCAAGGTACTAAACATATGCCACTATTCCAATGAATAGCGGTGGATCTGTGGCACCCTGCTGCAGACACTATACAGTTGATGGAGGTGTGCTGTTCCACCATGCAACTGAGCAAATCCTGCCGCTGTCTACCGGGAACAGATGATCGGCAACCTCACCGATCTGGTAATGACCTAACTTAAGGATAGGTCATCAATAAAAATAAAGTACTGGAAAACCCTTTAAAATAAGTAATACAATTTGTAGAAGGCCATAGGATAGCACATCTAGTGTCTAAAAGTCCAGGTTTCTTAAACACTATTTTACGTACTACATGACTCAGTGCCCTCTAATGCCCTTTTTAGTAACAGTGAAATATTAAAGGCTCTTAACATTTACAAGACACCATAAACTGTGGACTTGTTAAAGAATGACGTTTCTGTGTGGAGCTAATAGAGATCGATAAATAGACCCTTCATGTTTTATGAGCTGAACAAAGGAATGAACAGAAGTCTTGGTTCTGAGTGTTGTCTTTCATGAGAGATGAAGATTCACGAACGGTCTCTGGAAACGTTATTGAGTGCTGACTTCCACAAGTTCACTTTTCACTCTCTTCCTCCATAGACTGTCAGGGTGTTTCCACTGTACAATGAGAAGAGGATCTGGAATCTTCACTGACCTGAATTACAACATTCAATTGTTTTCACATTGGCAGAACGCACACCGGAAAATCGACTAGTTCAGTGTTGTTTACAGCTATGCAGACAGTTTGCCAGGTTTGATGAAACCCGCCCAAACTGGGATAAACTTAAAATAGGCATATAATGAATAACATACAAAGACATTGTAAGGATGGAAACCAAATGTCACTTGGACTATTGTAATCACTGGCTCTAGTTTTTGCTGACAGGCTGCAAAAGTTGCAAATAGAGCAATATATGGAGAGGAGGGAAATGTGTATACTGCAACCAAAAGATTATTGCACTAGGACTCTGCTTATACCCCAAAGTACGGCAAACAAGGATTAAAATCGGCAAAATCCAATACATGCAATCATATTTCCCCTGACGTTGGGGATCTGTTAGGGAGGTATCATAAAAATGGCATATTGCAGTTCAAAATGTCCTATCAGCAGGTCATAGAAATAAGGGGCTACAAAAGCAGCGCTATACACAACCTTATGTCTAAGGCACCATTCACACACTGCATTTTTGCACTTTTTTTGAGGATCCGTTTTTTCTGACCTTTGAAAATCCATTTTTTGAGCAGGTGAAAAAACACATTGTGTTCACACGCTGCGTTTTTTTATGCTTTTTTTGAGGATGCTTTTTTTTTCTGCACTGTCCAGTGAGGACAGTGAAAATGGGGTCCCTGATGTCATTTCCCTATTTAATTTTTTTATCGTATTATTTTATATTTTTTTATTTATTTATTACATTTTTTATTTTATTGTTATTATTTTATTATTATTATTTTATTTTATTTATTATTTCATAATTTTTTTGGATTCCGCTGACACATCAGCTGAGCGTTTAAACCGCCCGCCAAAACCGATCAGCTGATAGTGTCAGCTGATCATACAAACCGGCCGGCAAAACCAATCAGCTGACACATGAACTGATCGGTTTTGGAGGGCGGTTTAAACGCTCAGCTGATGCTGTCAGGTGACACATCAGCTGATCGTTTGCCGCCCCAACGATCAGCTGATTTCAGCTGATCGTAACCTTCCGGGACAACCTCAGCGGAAATGTAATGATTTTTTTTAAACGCTCAGCTGATGCTGTCAGGTGACACATCAGCTGATCGGTTTGCCGCCCGGTCAGCTGACTTGCAGCGATCGAACGCCTTCCTGGGACCCTCGGCGGAGATGTATTTTAATTTTTTTATTTTTAACCATTGCTTTCTTTTATTTCGCTTTAGGCGATAGCACACACGTCACATGGCAACAGGATTATTTCTGACCCCGTGTGACAGGACTTCCTCCTGCGCCCGCAGGTGTCTGAACAACAATGCGTATTCCAGCTCCTTATAATGAGGCCTGTGGGAGAAAGTGCGCTCCTTTTTGCGCAAAGAATTGACATGATCATTCTTTTTACAGACGCCCTTTCGGCCCCAAAAGTGTGTCCGCAAAATGTGCAGCGTCTGAACGACAAAAGTAAATTTCCATTCACTTTGCTGGGTAACAGATACAGATGCGCATTTGGGCAAAAGCGCGGCGTAAAAAAACGTGGCATTTTACATAGCATGAGTCTGGATTAATGGATTACTGCAATTCTCTACTAATTGGTCTCCCTCTTATTAAACTCTCTCCTCTCCAATCCATCCTGAATGCAGCAGCCAGGATTATATTCCTCTCCAAGCACTTCACCGATGCCTCTATCCTTTGCCAGTCATTGCACTGGCTGCCCATCCGCTACAGAATACAATATATAATTATCACTCTGACCCACAAAGCCCTCCACAGTTCTGCACCGCCCTATATCTCCTCCCTAATCTCTGTCTATCGCCCTACACATGCCCTCCGTTCTGCAAGTTACCTAAGACTGACATAATCTATAATCCAAACCTCCCACTCCTGTCTCCAGGCTTCTCACGAGCTGCACCAATTCTCTGGAACGGATTACCAAGAACAATTCAATTAATTCCAAATATCCATAGCTTTAAGCAAGCGTTAAAAACACATCTCTTTAGACTAGCCTACCACCTCACCTCATCTATATAATTCCCATTCTGTTCTTCTCCATATCTGGCCTCTTGTATCATCTTTCTACACCCCCATGTATTTTATAGCACTTTATCTGTATTTGTACAGATCCTGGCTGGTGAACGGTTCATGCAGCATTATGTGAATCCCCTATTTATTATATTGATAGCTGGACCATATATGACAGCATTTGTTGCTATTACCTTTTGTGTCTCCCCTATTTCCTCATAGATTGTAAGCTTGCGAGTAGTGACCTCACTCCTAATGGGCTCAGTGATGTATTTATTTATTTTTTGTCTCATATGATCTGTATTGTGTTATATTTGTATTGTCTCATATTGTATTTTATTTTATGTTATTATTGTATTGTATTTTATTATATATTATTGTATTATATTGTATCATATACCCTCTGAATTGTAAAGTGCTGCGGAATATGTTGGCGCTATATAAATAAAAATTATTAGTAGTATTATTATATAGGATGGATTTAAAACTCTTGCTTCCAGACCACAATTGATACCTGGGCAATAAAATGCATGCAGTGAATAAGAGGTGTACCTGGCAAGTATAAAACCAGAGTAAGCCAAAAAAGCCAGAAATGGATTGCAAACTGGGAACTACAGTTCATTAATGAATTCAAGCCCCCAAACTAGAGATTTACAATCAAAATAAATGGTGGTTGACAGGAGAATTGGTTTACTTTACCCTTTTCTTTACTAATTAGAATAGAGGATAGGCATAGTCGTGAAGTAGCTGCAATAAGTTACTAACTGCAACTGCCCTCCATTATTATGGGTTCACTAGAGCACATGAAGAAGGGGCAAGAAAATGATTTTCAGAGCTTCTTCCAAGTAGATAACTTGAAGGAGTTCTCCAGGCTTAAAGGCCACTTCACACACACAGATATCTGAGTCCAATATCTGAACAGATCTCTGGTTGCAGTGAAATCATGGATACATTTTGTGGCTTTGTACAAAATGGAGCAATGTATCCATGATTTCACTGCAACCAGAGATCTATTCAGATATTGGACTCAGATATCTGTGTGTGTGTGAAGTGGCCTTAAGTTTCAAGTCTGCAATCACTCTATGTGCTGTACACATGGGAATCCTCACAGCATGCAAAGTGTGCACTGTCAAAACTTTCTGGTGCTGGCGCCAGGAGCGATTTGCATACGACCTGCTACATACTGACTAGACATGACTGCCTCACTCAATTGACTTGTATTGAGTGTGGCTGTGCATGTCTAGTTGGCATGTAACCGCATGTATGCAAATTAAATACTTGAGGTCACGTGCTTGCCAGCTCCCAGCGCTGTCACTGGACAATACTGACAGCATGCTGGTACCCAAAGCTTTTGACAACTCTTTTAAAGGGAATCTGTCACCATGAAAATGCAGTCCAATCTGCAGGCGTTGTGTTAGAGAGAAGAAGAACAAAAGCAGACTGCTAAATAGTTTTGTGAGAAAGATTTATTCATTCATGTAAACCTTTGCTCTTTCTGGGATTTTTGGTCCCATGGGCGGTCCTATCATTGACTGACATCTTTCTTTGTATAAGTGTGCTTATGTTAGGACTTTGGATCTTCTATTGGCATTCTGTGCATCTTGCTCCTTTTCAAGATGGTGTCCACTGCTTCATGCGATCCTGCTCTCTGCCTTTACAAACCACAACCTAGCCATGCTTGAGTATTCAGTTTGAATTCCTGGCTCCCTGTTGCTTTTCCAGTCGGTTCCACCTCCTACTGATCCACTCCAGGAACTGCTACTGGTCTCCAGCAATCTCGCCCGCCTCCAGCTTCTCTCCTTATTTCAGCTCCCTTGTTTAGTTCCCCAACTCTGCTGCTCTTTCACCAAGCCCAGCGTCACGTAAGCATTTTGTGCCCTGTCAACACTTACTAAACTCTTGTTTATTGTGCAGATGAAGCTCTCTGGACATTCGGGACTTTTTTAAAGCTGCATTGCACTCATAAGTATAGGACTTGTTTTTCTGTGGATTCCCATTCCCAGGCCTCTGGGTGTTTATTATTCTTGAACTGTGTTTTTCTCAATTGTTTTTTTCCCTTTGAGAATTATCATTAGAAACTTCCTAATTTACGTTATCGTGCTAGAACCATTTCAAAAGAATTTCAGTTGTTACTGACGCGCCCCGGGGCTCGGGTACTCAGCTCTCAGGCGGGCTTCAGTCTGTTGGGATGTCACGGGTGGCTTGCCCGAGGCCGTGGCCCTGGTGGTCAGCTAAATAAAGGGGATGAATAAATATGGGAATAAGTTTTTGTCTTCGTGACGCCACCTGCAGTGTCTGGTAATGCTCACCAGCGCCGCCACAGCCCACGGGTGGTCGATGGTATTACGGCTTAGATGGATTAGTCCCCCGCAGGCGGGACTGGACCGCCGTGGCAGCGTTGCTGTAAGAAAGCAGTTTATAAAGAAAGGATGCAGCGGAGTCAGGACTTCACTTCACCGGGTAGCTTTACTGAATACTTCGCCAAAGTCATACAGTTCAGCAGTTCATCTGGTGTTATATTGGCAAATGCTCTGGATGCTGCAATTGGATTTCTGGCTACTAGATGGATTCCTCTTTGTGTTCCTTTCTTTTTTCTTTCTTTCCTTGCCTCCCAGTGGCAATGAAGTCTGTCTCCTAAAGATGATCAGACCTCCCGCTGCTTCTAGTCTCCTCTCCCTTGTACCCGTCGGGTTAACCTTTTGCTTGTCCTTCGCAGGATCCGACTGCAGGACTGGCCTCCCTTTTGTGGGTTCTTTGGGAGACGGGGTCATATCTATAATATCCCCGTTCTTCGGATTCTCTGTGAACCATAAAGGAATTCACAGTTGCAGGCTTCGCTACCCGGTTCTCTCTTTTAGAATGAACTCTCTGCTTATAAGGACGTCTCCCTCCTGAGTTCCTGTTTCTCTCGCCTTCTTCTTTCTGGGATCTTCTCCTTATGAAGGCCCCTCAGCCGAGGGGACCCTCCTTGCTCCCTCTCTCCAACTCTCTTACTCACCAACAAACTACTTAACTAACTGCACTAGTTCCCCCTAGAGGTCGCTATATCCCTCCCGGGGTCCCTTCCACCCACTATTCTAGTGTGTGAGTGCTGCTCTAGGGCTCTATCTAGCGACCATAGACCCAATTGCAGTGAGGTGACTACACCGATTTTCTGGTTGCAGTACCCCTTTTGTGGCACCTACGTAGTGGGGCGCCACATTACCTGTTTTGATAAACTTACTCACTTGCTGTACTTTACATTATATCTGCCACGTGTGATATAAATAGACTTGTTCACCTTAAAAATTGGTTTCAGTCTGTCTGTGCCCCCATCTGCTAATAGATCCTCAAGTAATCCTACAGCACATTACAGCATATAGACACAGATGCCAGTCACTTGGACCACCCACTGGACCAAAAATCCCAGAAAGACAAAACAATTACAAGGTTATACTAAATATTCTTAAATAAAACTACATTTTTATCTACTCAGCTTCCCCTGCTCTATAACATCGTGCCTACAGACTGGACTGTATATTCATGGTGACAAGTTCCCTTTAAATTGGACTCTGTAAAGTGTAGAACTCACTGCTATTCTAATCGAATGACAAATATGCAAGTTATACCTGATATGACATACCTCTAGTCTAGAATCAAGAAAGTGATGCCACCAAGACTCTAAAGTGGCAACCCTTCTGCTCAAACCATACCAGATTGTCTTTCGTGTAAGGGTTTTGCCCTGTTTCAGGAACACTGGTGCTAAGACACACACACACAAACACACACACACACACACACACACACACCTCTCTCTAACCTTTTCACATTCAGGATGACACCTGACTGCGAGTTCCTGGCAGATTTGTACTTGCAGTAGGCACTCGCTTGTTTGCTCAGCTGGCTTCTATCCAAATCCAGACTTATTTTTTTTCTTAACTGAACAATTTACACGTCACCATTCACAACCACTGTATACATGCAAAGTTTACAAAACTGTTAATACTTGTGCAAGAGTGAAACCACATCTTCACCCTGAATTATAACAGTTTATGTAGATTTACTGGAGCTTGTAAAAGGATAGAGTACAATATTAACAAGTGGTTAACCAGAAGGGTGGAGGGTTAATGTCACTACTGACAGATGTAGTAATTATATCCACTACTATGTTTAATCCACTGGTCTCACTCCTTATATATACATTTTAGTAGTGAGTTTATTGAAGTTTTACAGGTTCAGTCATACCTGCTATTAATATCTACTTACATAGTATTCCCATTTTCTAGTGTGCTGTAACCAGATTCATGACTCCTCCTGCACTTCAGGGATGTTGATAGCGTTTACAGTCATCTCCTTTCGAGGGTTGTCCAGCCTTATGCTATGAGTGGTCAGAAGTATGTAAATCACACAGTCGGTCACATGACCCTCATATCCTGACATCTAGTATCACAGCTCACAGTGTCTGCAATGTGAGAATTCACAAGACTTGTAGCTTAATGCTGGACAACCCCTTTAAGGAAAATTTAAAAGAAAAAATATCCATTTTGATTAAAAGGGGCTGCCCAGTCTAAGTGGGAAAAGTACTAGAGTGATTGCATACTTCCACGAATTCCCTGTACACCCGTGTGGATGTATGGTCACTTGACTGCATGTATATGAATTACATACTTGACCAAATTCGTGCACTTCTCTTAACAGAAGAGAATTGAGAGAAGCCGAGTGAGAGTAGTTATTATTATTATTATTATTATTATTATTATTATTTATTTATATAGCGCCATTAGGTTCCATGGCGCTTTACATGAGGTTGAGGGAGACAAGAACAAGTACACTAAATCTAGGCGATCAGGACGTACAGGTACAGGAGGGGCAGGGACCCTGTCCACGAGGGCTCACAGTCTATGAGGGGTGGGTTAGGATACAGTAGGATGGGGGAATGTCAGGTATGGGGTGTTCGCCTGGGTCTCATGGCAGGTTGTAGGCTTGACGGAACAAGTGAGTCTTCAGGTGACACTTGAAGCTACTCAGGGTAGGAGAGTGTCTGACGTGTTCGGGTAGGGAGTTCCAGAGTAAGGCAGATGCCCGGGAGAAGTCCTGGACTCGGTTGTGCGAAGAGGTGATGAGGGGGGAGCAGAGGAGGAGTTCTTGGGAGGAGCGGAGGTTGCGTGAGGGTAGGTATCGGGAGACCAGGTCGGAGATGTATGGTGGAGCCAGGTTGTGTATGGCTTTGTACGCCATGGTTAGTGTTTTGAATTGGGATCTCTTGGAGACGGGGAGCCAGTGAAGGGCTTGGCAGAGGGGGGAGACAGGGGAGTAGCGGGAGGACATATAGATGAGTCGGGCAGCGGAGTTGAGGATAGACTGGAGAGGTGTGAGGGAGTTAGCCGGGAGGCCATTGAGAAGGAGGTTGCAGTAGTCAAGGCGGGAGATGATAAGAGCATGGATGAGTGTTTTTAGCGGTGTCGTGGGTGAGGAAGGAGCGGATCCGTGAGATGTTCTTGAGCTGGAGCCGGAGGGATGTGGTGAGGGCCTCGATGTGGGGTTTGAAGGATAGGGAGGAGTCAAGGATTACCCGAGGCATTTGGCTTGGGGGACTGGGGAGAGGGGGCAGTCGTTGACGCAGATGGATAGGTTGGGAGGTGGGGTGGAATTTCTTGGGGGGAAGACTATGAATTCAGTTTTGTCCATGTTGAGTTTAAGGAAGCGAGCAGAGAAGAAGGATGAGATGGCGGAAAGGCATTGAGGGATTTTCGAGAGTAGGGAGGTGATGTCGGGGCCGGACAGGTAGATTTGGGTGTCGTCGGCGTAGAGGTGGTACTAGAGGCCATGGGACTCGATGAGTTGCCCTAGGCCGAGAGTGTAAATGGAGAAAAGTAGGGGTCCCAGGACCGAACCTTGGGGGACTCCGACAGAAAGGGGGTAGGGTGAGGAGGAGGTGTGGGAGTGGGAGACGCTGAAGGTCCGGTCCGCTAGGTATGAGGAGATCCAGGAGAGGGCAAGGTGGGTGATGCCAAGGGATTCCAGGATCCTGAGAAGAAGGGAGTGGTCAACCGTGTCGAAGGCGGCAGACAGGTCAAGGAGTAGCAGGATGGAGTAGTAGTGTTTGTTCTTGGCGGTCAGTAGGTCGTTGGTGACTTTGGTCAGGGCTGTTTCGGTGGAATGGAGGGGTCGGAAGCCGGACTGTAGGCGGTCGAAGTGGGAGCACGAGGAGAGGTGAGAGGACAGTTCGGAGTGGACGTGTTGTTCAAGTAGCTTAGAGGCGAATGGGAGAAGAGATATGGGGCGATAGTTAGAGACAGAGGTAGGGTCAAGTGAGGGTTTTTTTAGGATGGGCGTGATTAGGGCGTGTTTGAAGGCCGAGGGGAAAGTACCAGTGCTAAGTGAAAGGTTAAAGAGGTGGGTGAGGGCTGGGATGAAAATGGAGGTGTGGTTGGGAATGAGGTGGGATGGGAGCGGGTCGTGGGCGCTGGTGGTGAGGTGTGATTTTGACAGGAGGGAGGAGAGTTGGTCTTCAGTTATGGGGGGGAAGTGGCTGATGGAGGAGGAGGGCAGTGTAGGTGGGAAGGGGAGGTGTGGGGATAGTGGACCGAAGCTGCTTCTGATCTTGTCGATCTTCTCCTTGAAGAAGGTCGCAAAGTCTTCAGCAGAGATGAGGGGAGAAGGGGGAGGAGCAGGTGGGCGAAGTAAGGAGTTGAAAGTTTTGAAGAGCTGCTTGGGGTTGCGGGACAGAGAGGTTATAAGGGATGAGAAGAACACTTGCTTGGCGGTAGCGAGTGCCGTCTTGAAGTCAGTGATGGATTGCTTGAATAGAGCAAAGTGCTCGGGGGTGTGAGACTTTTTCCATCTCCTCTCGGCGACTCTGGACGCCCGTCTCAGGTTTTTAGTGAGGGTGGTGTGCCAGGGTTGCCTGTTAATGCGTGGAGCATGGAGAGTGAGGGGGGCGGCTAGGTCGAGAGCGTTCGTTATGGTGGTGTTGTATAGGGTGGTGGCAATGTCAATGTCGTCAGCGCAGGGTAGGTCGGTGAGAGGGAGGAGTGATTCAGAGAATAAAGGAAGATCAAGATCTTTTAGGTTTCGGCGAGGGTGATCAAGTTTGCGGAGAGGGGGTAGTGTGGCAGGGGAGGAGAGGGCGGAGAAGGTCAAGAGATGGTGGTCGGACAGTGTGAGTACCGAGGTTGTGAGGTTAGAGAGGGAGCAAAGGCGGGTAAAGATGAGGTCAAGCGTGTGGCCTTGTTCGTGGGTGGGAGAGGAGGACCATTGGGAGAGCCCTAGGGAGGTGGTCAAGGAAAGAAGGTTGGAGGCGGCTGGGCGGGGAGTGTCAATGGGGATATTGAAGTCGCCATGATGATGGAGGGGATGTCAGTGGAGAGGAAGTGAAGTAGCCAGGTGGTGAAGTGGTCAAGGAAGGAGGCGGTGGGTCCGGGGGGGCGGTAGATGATGGCTATTTGGAGGTTGCAGGGGGAGAAGATTCGGACTGAGTGGGCTTCGAAGGAGGGGACAGTGACGGATGGGGGCTGGGGGATGGGGCTGAAGGTGCAGGAGTTGGACAGCAGTATGCCGACTCCACCGCCTTGTTTGCCAGAGGGACGGGGGGTGTGGGACAGGCTGAGGCCGCCGTAGGATAGTGCAGCAGGGGACGGCCGTGTCGGAGGGGGTGAGCCAGGTCTCGGTGAGGCCGAGGAATGACAGTTTCCTGGAGATAAAGAGATCATGGATGTCGGGGAGTTTGTTGCACACTGAGCGGGCATTCCAGAGTGCGCCGGGTTAGAGCGGTAGGTGGGGCATGGGTTGGGGGAATGGGTCTGATGTTGGTGGGGTTGCGAGAGCAAGTGGTGGTGAGGTTGCGAGGGTTGGCGGTGGGTCGCGGGATGAAGGTTGTTGTTGGGATGTTGCGGGGGGGGCCAGGATTGGGGGAGATGTCACCGGCAAGGAGGAGGAGTAGGCCAAGGGTTAGCAGGTGGGAGCATGAGAGCTTGCGAGGCGGGCGTGCTTGTTTGGTAATTGAGGATTGAAAGTGAATGAAAAGGTCGGTGAAGTAGGTGAGGTGGTTCGGCAGGATAGAGGGTGAGAGCAGTATTTTGTTGCTGGGAGGGGGGATAAGTGGGGGTAGTAGGAAGTGGAGAAGGATGGGAGTGAGAGTGAGGAGTAGCGGGAACATTGCATACGGAGAACAGGGAGTGAGTGTGGCAGCAGGGGTCAGAAGCAGAGTGGGGAAAGTTGTGGTAGTGGGTGAATGGTCATCAGTGGGGAGCGGTCATGGGATGAGGTGATGACCAGGGGATGAGATGTAAGGTGGGGGGTCGGATGGATGGGTCAGATGGGGAAGTTGGGGGACCAGTCGAGGCGGTCGGGGTTGACAGAGGCGATTGCTGGGTTGGCTGATGGAGCAGCCGTGGGACAGGTGAGGCATCCAGGGGTCAGTCCGGGGTGGGATGCACCAAGGTATGAGCTACAGTCCAGGGGAGATGTGGATGGGGATGAGATCTAGCAGTCCTTGACACAGGAACGCATCTGTGCAAACCGGAGAATAAAGTGAAATCGTGACAGTGTATGCATTGCACCCTGCCACCATTCAGCAGTCTGCAGTAACATAGAGTGTCCATACACTTTTCTTCTGAGAGCAGAAAACTCTTTTAAAGGGGTTTTTCAGGCAAAATCAAAACTTTTACAAGTGGCTTGGTATATTAAAAAATAAATGAAGCTTGCTGGGATCCAGTACAGGCTGCTCCATGGTTTATGTTTACACTGGAAGTGAGCAGTCAATGGTCAGAGCACCAGCAGGGCCACTGGGACCTGAACTTGGCTGCCGTGGTCAGGTGCCTTCAGCAGTGCATCATCGCTGACTTCACTAATGATGCATTGTTGACCACGGCAGCCAATCACAGGTTTCAGTAGTCCTGCTGCCACTTTCAATGGTGATAACGTTTTGCCAGTGTAAACATAGACCATGGAGAGGCCTGTACCAGATTTAGGTAAACACCAGTAGGTGAGTATAGATTTGTTTGTTCATTTGTAAAAATACCACAGTACTGCTACAAATTTTACTTTGCCCAGATAACCCATTGGACCCTTTCTTACCTGTGACGTATATGTACTGTACATTAAAAGTAATGTCCCTGCGTTTGATGCGGGTTCAAACACTGAGCCCAGCTCATTCCCCTAACGTTAAGGCTGATTTAAACCAGCCACCCTGTACCTTTAACGTCCGCGGGTGGAGCGGAGACTGCTCGCAACTGTTAACCTGTTATATGATGCTGTCAATCTCTGACAGCAGCATTTCACATGCACCAACAGACAGGAGCTTCATTGCCCATGCTTGTGACATGATTGTGGGGTGCCAATGGGTTCTCTTGACAAGTTGGGAGTGTGCTGAAAACCCTTGTGTCTGTCATTACGATCTTTCTATAAAAGCCAGCTGGAAACCCAGGGCTGGTATCATTTGATCTCTTTAAGAGACAGAGTACTTGGGCTGTCGTCTAGGGGGTATAGGTGGATGAGTGTTTCTATATATGGACTTAGAGGAGAGATGATTAGTCTAGATCCTTACATCTGTGTATTGATACAATGGGCTGAGGGAGGGGTTCTTTTGATCTTCTTACAATAGGATATTCCGAAAAATTGAACATGTATTGTGCTTTACATTGTTATGTTTGTTTGGTTACTTGCAAATAGAAAATACTTTAAAAAAATTAATTAAATAAATAAGAATAATTAAAAAAAAATAATGTGATCAAAACATCACATGTACCCCAAAAAACACCAGCTCAGGGTGAAAAAAAATAAGCCCTCACACAGCCCCATATCCAGAAAAATGAAATGTTACGAGTATCGGAAAGTGGTGGCACAAGCAAAAAAACATTCTTATGAATTTCGTATACACATTTTCACCACAAAAAACTACACGTTTGGTATCTGCATAATTCTACTGACCTGGAGAATCATATTGCCAGGCCAAGGTTATTGTATAGTGAACATGGTAAATTTAAAAAAAAAACTGCACTTTTTGCAATTTCAATGCACCTGGAATTTATTTCCTGCTTTCCAGTGGATCACGTGCTAAAATCAATTATGTCATTCTAAAGTGCAACACGTCCCACAAAAAAACAATCCCTCATACAGCTATGGGGAAAGAAAAACACAAAAGATATGGCTCTTGGAAGAAGGGGATGAAAAAGACGAAAAGGCAGCAATGGAAAACTGCAAGAAAGTGAAGGGTTAATGTTATCTTCATTTACAGTTAGGGCCAGAAATATTTGGACAGTGACACAAGTTTTGTTATTTTAGCTGTTTACAAAAACATGTTCAGAAATACAATTATATATATAATATGGGCTGAAAGTGCACACTCTCAGCTGCAATATGAGAGTTTCCACATCCAAATCGGAGAAAGGGTTTAGGGATCATAGCTCTGTAATGCATAGCCTCCTCTTTTTCAAGGGACCAAAAGTAATTGGACAATGGACTCTAAGGGCTGCAATTAACTCTGAAGGCGTCTCCCTCGTTAACCTGTAATCAATGAAGTAGTTAAAAGGGGTGGATTCCAGGTGTGTGGTTTTGCATTTGGAAGCTGTTGCTGTGACCAGACAACATGCGGTCAAAGGAACTCTCAATTGAGGTGAAGTAGAACATCCTGAGGCTGAAAAAAAAGAAAAAATCCATCAGAGAGATAGCAGACATGCTTGGAGTAGCAAAATCAACAGTTGGGTACATTCTGAGAAAAAAGGAATTGACTGGTGAGCTTGGGAACTCTAAAAGGCCTGGGCGTCCACGGATGACAACAGTGGTGGATGATCGCCGCAAACTTTATTTGGTGAAGAAGAACCCGTTCACAACATCCACTGAAGTCCAGAACACTCTCAGTGAAGTAGGTGTATCTGTCTCTAAGTCAACAGTAAAGAGAAGACTCCATGACAGTAATTACAAAGGGTTCACATCTAGATGCAAACCATTCATCAATTCCAAAAATAGACAGGCCAGAGTTAAATTTGCTGAAAAACACCTCAAGAAGCCAGCTAAGTTCTGGAAAAGTATTCTATGGACAGATGAGACAAAGATCAACCTGTACCAGAATGATCGGAAGAAAAAAGTTTGGAGAAGAAAGGGAACGGCACATGATCCAAGCCACACCACATCCTCTGTAAAACATGGTGGAGGCAACGTGATGGCATGGGCATGCATGGCTTTCAATGGCACTGGGTCACTTGCGTTTATTGATGACATAACAGCAAGAGTAGCCGGATGAATTCTGAAGTGTACCGGGATATACTTTCAGCCCAGATTCAGCCAAATGCTGCAAAGTTGATTGGACGGCGCTTCATAGTACAGATGGACAATGACCCCAAGCATACAGCCAAAGCTACCCAGGAGTTCATGAGTGCAAAAAAGTGGAACATTCTGCAATGGCCAAGTCAATCACCAGATCTTAACCCAATTGAGCATGCATTTCACTTGCTGAAATCCAGACTTAAGACGGAAAGACCCACAAACAAGCAAGACCTGAAGGCTGCGGCTGTAAAGGCCTGGCAAAGCATTAAGAAGGAGGAAACCCAGCGTTTGGTGATGTCCATGGGTTCCAGACTTAAGGCAGTGATTGCCTCCAAAGGATTCGCAACTAAATATTGAAAATAAAAATATTTTGTTTGGGTTATGTTTATTTGTCCAATTACTTTTGACCTCCTAAAATGTGGAGTGTTTGTAAAGAAATGTGTACAATTCCTACATTTTCTATCAGATATTTTTGTTCAACCCTTCAAATTAAACGTTACAATCTGCACTTGAATTCTGTTGTAGAGGTTTCATTTCAAATCCAATGTGGTGGCATGCAGAGCCCAACTTGCCAAAATTGTGTCACTGTCCAAATATTTCTGGCCCTAACTGTAGGTTCACATTTTGTCAGAGCCAAATGCTCATATGTGCTGCTGTTCCTTAGATATTAGGCTACACCAAAGTTAATGTTTTACAAATTCCTCTTAATTCGTAACCATTTGCTCACCAACAGTAACATCAAAGATTCATTCATTTGTGAAAGTAGGAAGCAGGACGCAAGCTTGATAATGAAGAACACCGGCACTTCAGGAACATGTCGAGTGGGAATTAGTGGGAGCCAGGCAACGTATCCACTGCAAACAGAGCCACGTTAATAAATTATTGGATGGTTACACAGAGCCTTCAGTTTGAATTGGGTGACTGGTTTCAATCTATAAGGATTGTCTATGTAAAAAAAATGTTGGTTTGGATTAATGTAAAGTGCAAAAATATTAAACTTACGGTATTTGCTGCTTTAATAAAAGAGCTGCTCAGATCTTAATATAACTGCGCACACTGAGTCTCGATATCTCCTATAGTGGCTTTGTTCTGAATGTGACAAGATTCTCCGGAATCAGCACGTGACCAGTAATATGTATGAAGGGGCGAGATGACTGGCTCATTTCAATAACAAAGTCAACCCTGACACCGCTGATCCAGCTGGCACACTACCGGTAGGCTTTCTAATGGTTCTAGTAATTTGAGATTGGGTTATCTTTCTTAGGTCACTTTCACTCATTCAGTATTTGGTGACTATTTTACATTAGTATTTGTAAGCCAAAATTAGGAGAAAAAGGCCGTAGTCACACTTGTGTATGACATCGGATATGATATGCTGATGACCCACGGTTCAGGTTCTGCTGACCGAGTGTCATCTACTGTGATGCAAATTCTGCGATTGGATCACAGCTGTGGAGGAAAGAGATGAATCTCTCCATCTTCTCCATTACCAGTCTCGGCGTATATCGCTCTGCCCTCTGGTGACATCAGTGAAGTGCCATGTTTCAATCGCACCCATAGACTTGTATGAGTGAGTGTGATCCGAGACTCACTGACAATCGCAACATGCTGTAATTTTTTTCTCAGTCCAATTAGGGCTGAGGAAAAAAAAATTGTCTTACATGGGTCCAAGTGCAATGCAAAAATTTTCCTGCATTGCATTTGTGCAAGTCAGACGACAGTGTAACAAAAAGATAACTGCACTCTGAAATAATAAAACATACAATTTTGAACTTAAAAGGAATGTAAAACAGATATAGATAAGGAGATATGTAGACACTTGGCATATAAATATGGCTACATCCATAACCACTCTGTAGCCATGATGAGGTGTGTCTCTGTTAGCAGGTTCCTACTCGCCCATTTAAAAGGAGGTATTTAAATTCAAAGAGAAGCTATGACTGATAGGGTACTGTTACACGTTGCAACATTGCATGCAATTTCACTTGCAATTTGCTGGTTGCAGTGAAATCATGGATACATTGTTCCATTTGTACACGGCAACAAGATAGAACTATGTGTCCAGGATTTCACTGCAACCAGCAAATTGCAAATGCAATGTTGTGACGTGTAACGGTACCCATAGTTTAGGTTCCCAGTTAAGAGACACGCCTCATCGTTATACATGTATACATTACATGATGGAGTGCCACAGGTTTTTGTTGACAGTGTGACTCTGGCCTAATAGAAAAACATCACCACTTCTGCATTAATTAGCCACTACTGGTTTGATTACAAATACTTAGGAAAAAACTCACCAAATGCTGAATGTGTGAACCTGGCCTTAGTTGGACTATATCAGTAAGTTTTAGCTCTCTGTATTTCATACACAATAAAATTACTATTTTTTCAAGCTGAACAGCCCCTTTCATGGAGTCCTCATAAGGGATTTACTGGCTTTTAACTTCTGCAAAAACTACCGTAGTCACCCAATTCTGCCTCACACTAGCAGAGCTTGGAGATAGATGTAAGAGAAATACACTGTGTTGTTTTATTTGGGACTCCAAAAAGATATGGGAAGGGGGTGTTTGCATACAAGGACTCCTTAATTTCACATAATTATTATTTTTTGGGTGGGGGCCTTCTTCTGATGCTCTATAGACTTACACCACATCCCATTATGAGCTGAGGAGTCTGAAGTATGGTGATGTCACTTGGAGAAGGATCGGAACTGCATTGGAACCTGGAGAAAGTAGCGGCAGCTTACACTACCTACACAAATTTAAATCTTTACTGGAGGGCTAAATAAGGCAGAACACAAACTGGATGATAAATGTGTCCATACACTGGACTGTATATGTGGCGCCCCTCTGGCAGGACGCCACAGGGAGGTACTGCATTCCAAACAGAAGGTGTTGTGCATCCATAGTCACAGGTAGAGAGCAGAGCTACAGAGTATATCTGTATACAAAATCACAAGATCCCAATCACAGTGACCCTAGCACCAGTGACTGTATATTCAGTAGGTCCCAGGGGGGTGGAGCTTATCAGAGCGGGAGAAGTGACGTAAGTGACAGTTGACAAGTCAGTGAGACGGTGTGAGGAGAGCAGAACAGACGGATGAAGATTAACCTGCAGCTCTGACAGGAGGGCACCTCTAAACTAAGAGGTGACCCAGACAATGAAGGGGACACTCCAGGACTGGTCTGAGCCGGCTGTAGAGTCCAGGTCAATACCAGTAAACCGAAATCGAGGCGGTTTGTTAAGTTTCATCCCAAACTGCTGACTGGCAGGCTGTGGGCCTTACCAAGAAGGTGCCACAGCACCCATCAAAGTAGTCCAACCTCTGTCCCAAAGCTGGGTTCAAGACGCTGACAAGTAAGAGAGACTTTAAGCAACAGACCCGGGGACCAGAAACCAGACACTAGAGTGGGAGTGTAGAGAGCTAACAGAGTCATAAAGAACTGGACCAAGAAAAGCATTTGAGAGGCACCTCTGACAGACTCTGTGGCAAACCCCAAAGCCTATGGCAATAAATTCCCTAGCAAACTAGACTGTACCGTGTACCTATTGATTCATCTGGTACCAGTAAAGAACTGTTTGAGCTTATCTGGCTTCTGCATCAGTTATTTATCGTCTGAAGGGCTTCTACAGCACCGCAAAGCCAAGGACTACTACTCCCCTCATCCACCCTGCTGCCCTGAGGTAAAGCTCCTCCTGTGGGGAGCTGTACAACCCAAAGCTGCATCACTATCACCTCAGTGGCCGGCTGCAGCACTGGCAACTACATTACCAGGTACCACAGGTGGCGTCACGTATAATAATCCCCCATCCCAAATAGTTTTCCCTCAGTCACTGAGTGTCCAGGGCACGGGATCGGGACCCAACCAGCCGTGATCCCCACTGAAGCAGCAACCTGTCCCGGTATCCGAGTACCCCCTACCCTGTCGACCGACTCATGTATATTTATAATAGATAATTTAATAGAGACTGAGGATTACACAGTTTCATAATTCTACATGTAATTGCGCTTGACAAAGCTCTGTGTGTTCATTATATGTTGGTAAATAAGCAAGTAAGGGTTAAAAAAACGAAGGGTTACCAGCCACACTTCAAGGACCTTTATTTTGTTCTCTAACCTTTGTCAGGCTGATCTGGTTGAACTGCCTCTGCACTCTCAGGGCCTCATGCAAAGACATTTTGGCTCCGAAACCGTCCATTCAAAGAGCAAGAGACTACTGTACCCATTGTGTTGGGATCTGGGAAAGTGCCAGTGCCACGTGTTAGAAGACTATGCACCCAGCCAATGAAAAGGATCCTAAACAAGCAGTCTGTGACAATGAGGAAGGAATTGGTAAGGAATTAATACTACAATATAATTGGTCTCCGACAATGGATGACTGCATAAACAAACACAAGTCACATCTTATCACAAGAAGTACATAAACACGTAACCACTTCTTCACCACGTGTTGACATTATACATTGGATTGGTCCTGTACGAACCCTGCAAAACTGTCAGCTAGAATCCCCAAAGCAGTGTCTGTCATCTACACCTCTCTAGGAGAATCATCTTCTGCCTTCTCAATGGATGTATATATTCAACACTGTATATATAACACAAAATCAAGCTATGACTACCGCTGTGCTCATACATAACACAAAGTAGATCAACACGTCAAATAAATAAGCAAGTGCCAATCTGCCCTGACTGCAATGTGTCAGCAAACAGAGGCAGTAATACAAAAAATTAAACATGGGAACCATTGCACACAATCTGATCACATTGTGTGATCCCACCTGCCATGAATCGGTAACTTCATTCAGCCTGATCACACCGGAGCTATGATGGTGGGTTTACACACACCAATTTATCTGTTCAATCTCTGAACAGATCTCTGGTTGCAGTGAAATCATGGATACATTGCTCCATTTTGTGGCTGTGTACAACATGGAGCAATGTATCCATGATTTCACTGCAACCAGAGATTGGTTCAGAGATTGAACAGATAAATTGGTGTGTGTAAACCCACCATAAGAGATCTGGATATTGTTCAGTGTTGTGTAGGTGATTTATTGTGGGCTGTCAGTAATCATATGTCTCACCAGGTATCATCACCCACAGTAGCTGTATTCCAATCCGCAAAATATAATGGGAAAAAAGAGAACTATAATGCAATTATAATAATACTAAAATTTATTTTATCAAATTATACCATTAAAATGACATATAATACTTTTTTGTAAACAGAGACAAGAAAAATATCACAATAGGACAGTGCCTCTAAAGCAGAAGAAGGACTAAGCACTAATACAGTTAGGGCCAGAAATATTTGGACAGTGACACAAGTTTTGTTATTTTAGCTGTTTACAAAAACATGTTCAGAAATACAATTATATATATAATATGGGCTGAAAGTGCACACTCCCAGCTGCAATATGAGAGTTTCCACATCCAAATCGGAGAAAGGGTTTAGGAATCATAGCTCTGTAATGCATAGCCTCCTCTTTTTCAAGGGACCAAAAGTAATTGGACAATGGACTCTAAGGGCTGCAATTAACTCTGAAGGTGTCTCCCTCGTTAACCTGTAATCAATGAAGTAGTTAAAAGGTCAGGGGTGGATTCCAGGTGTGTGGTTTTGCATTTGGAAGCTGTTGCTGTGACCAGACAACATGCGGTGAAAGGAACTCTCAATTGAGGTGAAGCAGAACATCCTGAGGCTGAAAAAAAAGAAAAACTCCATCAGAGAGATAGCAGACATGCTTGGAGTAGCAAAATCAACAGTTGGGTACATTCTGAGAAAAAAGGAATCGACTGGTGAGCTTGGGAACTCTAAGGGTATGTGCACACGGGGCGGGTTAGGGGCGGCGGCGGCTGGGCGGGACCCGACAGGAAGCTCCGGAGCCGTCCACCGGCTTCCTGTCGGGTCCGTGCTGCGGAAGACGGGCGGGTGTGCGGCGGTGCACAGCGGGTTAGTGGCGTCGGTTCTGCAGCGGCTGGAAGCAGCACATGATTCTGCTTGCAGCCGCTGCAGAACCGGCCGGTTTATAGAACATGATCATTCTTTGCTAACCCGCTGGGAACCCAGCGGGTTAGCAACGGATGAGCATGTGGAAACCGCCGGTGTGTGCACACCGGGTGTCGGTTTCCATAGGTTTCTATGTTAATCCAAAAGCCGCTTTTGGATTAACATAAATTTGCATAAACCTGATGGAAACCGACCGGCGGTTTCCGCTGCTAAACCGCTGCTAAACCTCCCAGTGTGCACATAGCCTAAAAGGCCTGGGCGTCCACGGATGACAACAGTGGTGGATGATCGCCGCAAACTTTATTTGGTGAAGAAGAACCCGTTCACAACATCAACTGAAGTCCAGAACACTCTCAGTGAAGTAGGTGTATCTGTCTCTAAGTCAACAGTAAAGAGAAGACTCCATGACAGTAAATACAAAGGGTTCACATCTAGATGCAAACCATTCATCAATTCCAAAAATAGATCGGCCAGAGTTAAATTTGCTGAAAAACACCTCAAGAAGCCAGCTCAGTTCTGGAAAAGTATTCTATGGACAGATGAGACAAAGATCAACCTGTACCAGAATGATGGGAAGAAAAAAGTTTGGAGAAGAAAGGGAACGGCACATGATCCAAGGCACACCACATCCTCTGTAAAACATGGTGGAGGCAACGTGATGGCATGGGCATGCATGGCTTTCAATGGCACTGGGTCACTTGTGTTTATTGATGACATAACAGCAGACAAGAGTAGCCGGATGAATTCTGAAGTGTACCGGGATATACTTTCAGCCCAGATTCAGCCAAATGCTGCAAAGATGATTGGACGGCGCTTCATAGTACAGATGGACAATGACCCCAAGCATACAGCCAAAGCTACCCAGGAGTTCATGAGTGCAAAAAAGTGGAACATTCTGCAATGGCCAAGTCAATCACCAGATCTTAACCCAATTGAGCATGCATTTCACTTGCTCAAATCCAGACTTAAGACGGAAAGACCCACAAACAAGTAAGACCTGAAGGCTGCGGCTGTAAAGGCCTGGCAAAGCATTAAGAAGGAGGAAACCCAGCGTTTGGTGATGTCCATGGGTTCCAGACTTAAGGCAGTGATTGCCTCCAAAGGATTCGCAACTAAATATTGAAAATAAAAATATTTTGTTTGGGTTATGTTTATTTGTCCAATTACTTTTGACCTCCTAAAATGTGGAGTGTTTGTAAAGAAATGTGTACAATTCCTACATTTTCTATCAGATATTTTTGTTCAACCCTTCAAATTAAACGTTACAATCTGCACTTGAATTCTGTTGTAGAGGTTTCATTTCAAATCCAATGTGGTGGCATGCAGAGCCCAACTCGCGAAAATTGTGTCACTGTCCAAATATTTCTGGCCCTAACTGTATAACAAGTGAACAGCAGGGCAATCACTAGTGTCAATACAAACTGATTATGTGTTAATATATTAAATAATATAATTACATAATAATATCCAAATTGTTAAAGAGTACAGTATAACAAGGAGCCTTACAAATACAATCCTCCTTAAAGAGGACCTGTCACCCCCCTGGTGCATTGCAAACTAAATGCACCCATGTCTGCTGCATTCAGGGAAGGTCTCCCCATATTTCTAGCCCCCCTGCAAGCTTTAAAAAAGACATTAGAAAACTTACAGTTAAAGGGAACCTGTCACCTGGATCTAAGCCCCTACACTATCACTACCTGTCCCTGCACCTTCCTAGCTGCTCCCTATCTATCCCTCTCTGAACTAAATACGCCCTATAAAACAGCAGAAAAATAACTTATAACGTACAGAAGTCCCTGAGGCTGGGGACTGGAAAGGCAGCGCCAGGCTCCATTCTGCCCTCCTCGATGCAGCAGCACACACCCCGCTGGGCGGCATTATTCTTTCTTCATCGCCGCCTCCTCCATTTGGAGTCTCCTGCCTGCTTTACACCTATCATGTTGTGGTGATGCGACCTCGATGTGTCCCCTGACCGGGACACAGCATATGGGAGATTGTATCTTCTGCTCGGTAGCAGCACACACAGGTTAAGCTGCTACTGGAGCTGAGTGCTGATTGAAAGGTGTGCGGGTGAATAGGAGATGATATGAGCTGCCTTGGGCTGTGGGGAGGGGGTGGAGTGTGTCAGGACAGCAGCAGGAGCTGCTGTGTAGAGAGCTGTGTGAAGATTTAACACAGCCTGGGAGCTCTCAGAGTGGATATTCATGAGGCTAATGAGCGGACGGTGAGGAGAGAAAGGTTGTGTGCTGACCTAACACAGCCTACATGGGGGAAGGTACAGAGCTTCTATATCAGCTGTTGGGAGTGTATGAGGTTGTACTCGGCTGCGCCCCGGAACCTGGAGGTCTGTGAATACCTGAACTGTGCCAATAAACTGTGTTCTGCCTGAGTAAATACCTGAGTCACTGCCTTCTGTCGTGTCGATCCTAACCGCTACCATACAGTGTAAAGTGGGTGGGAGATTCCAAATGGAGGAGATGTCGATGAAGAAAGAATAACGCCGCTCAGCGGGGCGTGTGCTGCTGCATCGAGGAGGGGCAGAATGGAGCCTGGGGCCGCCTTTCCAGTCCCCAGCCTCAGGGACTTCTGTAAGTTATAAGTTATTTTTCTGCTGTTTTATTGGGCGGATTTAGCTCAGAGAGGGATAGATAGAGAGCAGCTAGGAAGGTAAAGGGACAGGTAGTGATAGTGTAGGGGCTTAGATCCAGGTGACAGGTTCCCTTTAAGTAGTCTAGAGGGTGGGATCTTATTAAGAGGTCTTCACTGCTGGAACAGTCCTCCAACCTCCTTGTGTAATTCTTATGTCTCTGCACCGCCTCCTGTCCTGCTGGCTCTGCCCTCCTCCTCTCCTGCTCTCTGTCACTCAGCCTGCCGCACAGAGCTTGTTCAGAGCAGCTGCAAAGCATTTGTCCTAACATCAGCGCCAGATTCCCGCCCTGTTAATGCTTTATTCAGAGAGCAGGGTGGGAATCTGGCGCTGATGTCAGGACAAATGCTTTGCAGCTGCTCTGAACAAGCTCTGTGCGGCAGGTTGAGTGACAGAGAGCAGGAGAGGAGGAGGGCAGAGCCAGCAGAACAGGAGGCGGCACGGAGACATAGAAAGAGCGGATTACACAAGGAGTAGGCTGGAGCACTGTGCTAGCAGTGAACACCTCTTAATAAGATCCCACCCTTTAAACTACTTACCGTATATACTCGTGTATAAGCGACCCGTGTATAAGCGACCCCCCTACTTTTGCCCCCAAAACCTGGGAAAACGTATGGACTCGCGTATAAGCCGAGGGTGGACCCCAGCACAGGTTACAGCCCCAGCAGTGTGGTATACAGCAGGTCCCCAGCACAGTATACAGCCCCAGCAGTGTGGTATACAGCAGGTCCCCAGCACATGTACACAGCCCCCAGCAGTGTGGTATACAGCAGGTCCCCAGCACAGTATACAGCCCAGCAGTGTGGTATACAGCAGGTCCCCAGCACAGTATACAGCCCCAGCAGTGTGGTATACAGCAGGTCCCCAGCACAGGTATACAGCCCCCAGCAGTGTGGTATACAGCAGGTCCCCAGCACAGTATACAGCCCCAGCAGTGTGGTATACAGCAGGTCCCCAGCACAGTATACAGCCCAGCAGTGTGGTATACAGCAGGTCCCCAGCACAGTATACAGCCCCAGCAGTGTGGTATACAGCAGGTCCCCAGCACAGTATACAGCCCCAGCAGTGCCATTATACAGCCCCCCCTCACAGTATGGCGCCCCCTCCATCACAGGATGGCCCCTGCATGCAGCGCTGCGCACATACATTACCTGGCTATCAGCTGTCACCCTCCAGTGGCGATTCGTTCTCCTGGCTCCGGGCTGCATCTTCATCTGTGTCTTCCTGCTTGTGACGCTACCGGCCGGGGTCGCGATGACATCATCGCGATGAGCCCCGGCCACAAGCAGGAAGACACAGAGGAAGATGCAGCCTGGAGCCAGGAGCAGCGAATCGCCACCGGAGGGTGACAGCTGATAGCCAGGTAATGTATGTGCGCAGCGCTGCATGCGGAGGCCATCCTGTGAGGGGGGGGCGCCATACTGTGAGGGGGGCCTGTATACTGATATGACTCGCGTATAAGCCGAGGGGGGGACTTTTCAGCCCAATTTTTGGGCTGAAAAACTAGGCTTATACGCGAGTATATAAGGTAATTGTAAGTTTTCTAATGTCTTTTTTAAAGCTTACAGGGGGGCTAGAAACAAGAGGGACCCCTTCCCCTGCATTCAGTTTGCAATACAGCAGGGGGGGCGACAGGTCTTCTTTAAAGGGGACACCCAAGCTATCACTATCGGTCCCTGCAGCTTCATAGTACATTCCTAAGCATCCTTCTCTGACCTAAAAGTGTAGTGTTATAGCTGATAAAAAGCATTTTATAACTTACAATTTTGTATGTAAATGAGGCAGTGACTGGTCTTTAGGGGTGTTGTTTACGTGCCTATGGCCGCCTTCTTTCCGTGGTTATCACGCCCTGGTGATAATGGTAACCTAATGTACAAGCACTTTCTTCCTCCTCCTTTTCCCGCCCAGCCAGCTGACTTTCCTGCGTTGCGCATTGTGCTCTACTTTTGGGTGTATAGCATAGCAGCACGCCGCACAGTTGCTGGCTACAGAGCATGCGCACTGCATATGATGGAGCCAGCCAACTACACCCAAAAGAAGAGCGCCATGTGCAGGACAGGAAAGACAGGCAGCCGGGAAGGAGAGGGGGAGAAAGCACATATACATTAGGTTATTATGCCCAATGGGGCATGATAACCACAGAAGGAAGGCAGCCATGGACACAAAACAATGCCCCTAAAGACTAGTCACTGTCTCATTTACATGCAAAATTGTAAGTTATAAAATGCTTTTTATCAACTATTACACTACACTTTTAGCTCAAACAGGGGTGCTTAGGAATGTACTATGAAGCTGCATGGACAGATAGTGATAGCTTGAGATGACTTGTTCAGGGGAATGTGTGTCTGAAGAGGGGGGGGGATGTTTGGCCATTATATAGTCCTGACCGTGTTCAAAAACTGAACGCGTATGATTAGCGGGCACTGCCCGGCATTCACTTGAGCCTCTGACTCACCCTGCTTCCGGACTGTGGAACACAAGTGTCAACGCAGTCATAGTAATTGATGGCTGTGTGTGCCAACAATCTATACTGGAGTGAAAGGGGAAAGTCCAGGGTGGTCAGAACACTCACAGCGCACTGAGATGCAGAGGGGCATGAGAATTACCACTACTACAACTACAATCCATATATTAGAAGAAAAGGGGCCAAAAGGTGGGCATCTATTGACTATATACAGGAGAATATATAATAAGATGCAGTAATATCCATATATAGATTAAATTAATGTAATAATAGTAAGTGCTTCCCAATAATATATTAATAAGAAAAACTAAAGATATAATAAATTAATGGATATAAAGTAAAATGCATGCATTACAATACAAGATAAAGTGAGGACATAAAGTGAATTATTACCCTAATAAAATAATTATCTTATAATACAAGTGACACATAAATAATAATAATAATAATAATGATGATGATAAAAAGTGTTAAAGGGTGAAATATATGAAAATAGATTAGAATAAAAAATATCGTGTGGGCAGAGTAACCAAAAGCTCCATGTAGGGGTCCTGTGAAATAGTACCTAAATATTCTGCTTTTCAGTAGAGATGAGCGAAGCTTTTGGAGTTCAGGTGATCTGTGTGCCTGAAGAGCAGAGTGTGCAGCGCTGTGCTCCGGTACACTCGGTGCCCCGCCCAGTGCGAGCCGCTTGCAGTGTGTGATTGGCTCGCACCAGGGGTAAAATCTGAGTTTTCTGCTGTAGTGTGATGTCCCTTAATAATAAAAGCCCCACTCTCCTGCCCCGTAAGTGTTTAGCTTATGGCTGTCTGTATGTGGGCGGAGAGCAAAACAGCCAATCAGTGACTGCTCGGGTCAAGTTCGGGACGTGAACAGCGCCACCGAGCTCCAACATCCACAGAACCCGAACTCTGAAAGGTTCACTCCTCACCACTTTTTAGTAAAATTGAAGTTATCAGCAACATATCAGTTAGGTGATAATTTTGGACCAATCTGACCAATAGGATCCTGAGAACAAGGCTCTGAACGCTATCATACCAAAACTGTCCACAGTCATAATTACAGATAGTAAAGGATACATTTGCTTTTTAGTTAGTTTCAAATGCTGCATTTGCCTACAGTGAAAAAAATCACACACAGTAAGCAAATATTGTGCAAGCAAATACATAAAGTGCTTGGAACCAATATAGAGATAGACTGAGGCCACAAGACAACACTTCAGAAGAATGGAGGCAAACTGGTAAAAATTCTTACCAATACATAATGTATGAATGAATTTTACACAGTTCACAGTTCCCTTAATAAAGGGAATCAATCACCAGGTTTTTGAAACCTAATATGCGAACAGCTTACAGTAGATCAGAGACCCTGATCCCAGCGATGTGTCACTTACTAGGATGCTTAGTGTAGTTTTGATAAAATCACTTTTATCAGGAAGAGATTATCACTACAGGACAATTAAACCTCCTGCCAGATAGTCCTCCATATTCATGAGCTCTGTATAACACCCACCACCGATTGGCAGTTTTCTGTGTACACTGTATATGGGCAGAAAGCTGCCAATCAGTGGTGTGGGCGGATATATGTATAGCTCAACATTCAGATAACTGCTAGATCTGCAGCAGAAACAGTGATTTGATCAAAATGACAGCAAGCAGCCCAGTAATGAAGCATCGCTGGAATCAGGATCTCTGTCTTTATATTATACAGAAGTTGGGAGCAAAAACTTGGGAGACAGAATCCTTTTAACGTCGTGTTAAACTGTTGTATGAGCGCAGGCTTTTCCTTATCATTAGACTGTGTCAAGCCTGGGCCTGCCTTAGGCGTGTGCCACCTCTGAGGATGGCACAATATTTGCACAGCTTATATTAGATTTCCTTATACATGGAGCAGTAAATCTGCATTTACAATGTGCAGTGTTAACTGACGAATCAGCGTTTGCTACTTTAATGGGTCATGAGTGACATGTGCAGAAATGACAATTATTGTGAATACATGTCCCTGGAAAAGCTTGTTCATGATATTCACGTAGTGTAACTGGACCTTTATTTGGTATTGTTTAAGCACTGTATGGTGGTATTTACTAAGGCATTGTGTTGTGCAACTACTTAAAACCTGTATACTACATCACTTTCTTCAGTGTATGGTGTGGGTGGGACTAGTCGTTTTATTGGCAAACTGTATAAAAATGTTCATTAAAGAGGTTGTCCTGTCTACAATGATAATTCTGTGGTCACTCTATGTGACTTATCAATCCTCCCAGTGTCTGCACTGTGGCCGCAAGGATTCCCTGGAGTCTAAGCCAGGAATGGAATGCAATTATGCGATATGCATGTCCCCAGCCAGAACCCAATAGTTGCACGGTCTAGCTCAGTACACGGTATAATTTTCTGACAGAGCACCCTTCCCCCGCCCCATAGCCATTTTAAGTCCACCATTTTGTTGTAGCCAGATTCCTAATCATGCCTATACATGCAGATTTTAATTGCGCTTAGAACAAAAGGGATTATCCACAGCATCCCATGAAAAAAGGAGTTCAACGAACCCCAGGTAGCGAGACGCTCGTACTTAACCAGGGAGACCCACCTGGATATCCATAAGCCAAAAAATAGAAGAAAGAACAGCGCCTCTCAAGCTGGTGTATTATCAAGTTGCTTCAAATTTTATTCCGTCCATCCCCTAAGCACATGGGGATGGACGGAATAAAATTTGAGCAACTTGATAATACACCAGCTGAGAGGCGCTGTTCTTTCTTCTTTAATTGCACTTAGGCTAAGTTCACACTAGCATTTGTGTCAGCATGCGTCTGGCATGTAGACGCAAACGCATGCCAAACGCTGTCATACTGATGTGAACGCAGTGGAGATTCTCTGCATGCGTTCACACGGTATGGTGCCCGGCCACCCAATCAGCTGTTTCGGAGGCGGCTGGGACATCAGCGGTGGCCGCCAAGAGAGATTTCAATGTGATCCGCAGCGAGATCCATGCATTGTTTGTGCTATTGCGGACACTTGCTGAAAAAACAAGCGAATGCACAAAAAATGCATCATGTTGCGTTTGGAGGGCGCACAAATTATGCGCATCTGAACACAACCGCAACTGAACGCAGCCCAAACGCAGGTGCCATGCGTTCCTATATTAAACATAGGAACACAGTGTGCATGAATTTGGCTGCGTTCGGTCAAGCTGCGTTCACAACACAAATGTGAACCCAGCCTTAAGTACCCCATGAATGCAGATTTAGATTGCAAGCAGAGATATTTCGCTAGGTACCTAATACAGGAGAACACTTTGACGTTGGTTATCGGGCTCTCATTAATTGACAATGCATCAGCTAAGTTTCTCAATTGTTTTCTGTATTCCTAAAGGTACCTTTACACACAGAATATATTGCTTGCAATTCACTGGTTGCAGTAAAATCATGGACACATTGTTCCATTTTGTTGCCGTGTACAAGTGGAACAATGTGTCCATGATTTCACTGCAATCAGTGAATTGCAAGCAAAATATCTCTGTGTGTATAGGTACCTTAAGGAGTTTTTGTTATGTCTCTTTTCCTCATACACATTCGTATTAGCTTTACGTATTTGCTTTGCCATTCATTTCTATAGCCATTACGCTAGATCATGTTTTTGCTTAGCGTGCAGTGGTTTTCTTTATTTTATAATGTTTTTTTCCAGCTAGTACCTTTACACACAGTCAAAGTATGACTAGTAGACATGGCTGTCTAGTGGGAGCAGCTTTGCTCCTTAGGCCACCCCATTACTCGGGTTCTGGCCAGGAACATGTAAATCGATAATTGTAGTCCGTTACCGGCTAAGACACCGGCGAATCCTCGCAGCGCACAGTGCGGGGTATGGGAGGATTGATAAGGCTGTAGTCACATAGAGTGACCATAGAATTATCATTTTAGACTGGACAACCCCTGTAAAGAAGACCAAAGTCACCAAAGTAAAAAAACAGCCAGTTTTTGCTCTTATTTTATTCTAGCTGTTCTTCATTTTTTAAATCCGCCATGTTTCATGATATGGATCTTTTTATGAGTGCACATTTTTATGATCTTTATCAAGGGGGCATGTTTACAAGATCATAATATGGAGCAGCCTATAGACACCTCCAAGAATCCTGAGAGCCGTGCTCCCTTGTAAAGACCGTGAAAACTTGTACTAAATAAATATTCCCATATCTTGGGAACCGTACGGCAGATTGAAAAATAAATGGATTACTCAGGGAGCAGGATGAATCTGGCCACAGGTCTACCTTAATGTCATCATTGGTATTTTGGCTCCACACTGTATGGCACTTTTAATCGTGACTTCATGGCATCGTGAATTAGGAGTATTCTGGATAGTTGTAATTTACTTTTTACATCACCCGAGGCGTGTTCTGTTTTCACTGCCAACTATTTAATTCATTATATAATTAGGAAAAATGAACCATATGACATAAGAGACCACACCCTCCTTACAAAATAGAGCTATATTACATATGCTGGATTCTGATTCACCTACACCTGAAGCGATTTCTCTTTTACAAAGTTCAGCTGATACTTAATAAAAACAAAAATAGCCATAAGAAGAGATAAATAGCAATAGAAACAGCATCTTGGCCGCTAAACGAGTATGGCAGACGCAAACGCAATGCAAATGCTGCCATAGTCATGTGAACGCAGCGGAGAATCTTCACATGTGTTCACATAGTATGGTGCCCGGCCACCCAATCAGCGGCGGCCGGGAGATCAGCGGCGGCCGGGAGAGCAGTGGCGGCCACTGGGAGAGATTTCAATGTGATCCGCAGCGTTCTCCTGTGCCTTCATGCGGAGGACACTACGGATCCATTGATTTCCATTCATTCTTTGTGAATTTGCGGACGCTTGGTGATAAAACAAGTGCCTGCGAACACACAAAACATTCAACGCTTTGCATTCGGAGGGCGCACAAATTATGCTCATCCGAACACAACAGCAATCGCAGGTACCATGCGTTCCCATATTAAACATAGGAGCGCAGTGCGCATGCGTTTGGCTGCATTCGGTACGCTGCGTTCAAAAACGCAAATGTGAAAGTGGCCTAAGAGTGAACACAGCACAATTACACAAGCTAATGACAAGAAATGAATTACATATAATCTTAGCAGATCAAAATATATCATCTCCAGGCTTGGTAAAGAAATAGCAGGAAAATCAGTCTCTTTGCTGCTTCTCTTTAATCTGTCAAAGTGCTATAAATTTTGCCAATAAGCAGAAAATGTTTACCTTGATATAGGAAAATGTTTACCTTGATATAGGAAAATGGTTGCCTTGATATAGGAAAATGTTTGCCTTGTAAGTGTTGCAGCGATGCCTTATAGGAATAGAAACAAAACCTCCTATGCTCACCTCGTCTGCTCCAGTGCTCCAGTTTTGTTGGTCCATGCTCATCTCCATTTACTTAATAGTGATCATATTCACATGCTGCAGTCTGTCATGGCCCACATTGATCAGACTAGTGACTGGCTACCAGGGCTGTGGAGTCGGAGTCGTGGAGTCGGAGTCGTGGAGTTGAAGTCGTGGAGTTGGAATCTGTGTTATTTTGGGTGGAGTTGGATTTAGGGAAAATGAAGAGTCGGAGTCGGATGTTTGGCTGACTTCACAGCCATGGTTGTGGAGTCGGTGTCCATTATGGTGGAGTTGGAGTCAAGGAGTCTGTGTCCATTTTGGGTGGAATCAAAGTGGATTCAGGGAAAATGAAGATTCGGAATCAGATGTTTGGCTTACCGACTTCACAGCTATGGTTGTGGAGGAGTCTGTGCACATTTTGGTGGAATTGGAGACGTGGAGTCGGAGTACGAGTCAGATTCAGGGAAATTGAAGATTCGGGGTCGCATTTTTGGCTTACCGACTCCACAGCCCTGCTGGCTACAAAGATCACGTGAATGATGTATGGCATATGATTGCTACAAGAAATAAGGAAAGCTGCTTACGACTTACACAATTTCATTTAAGACAGCCGAATTGGCAATGCCGAAGCGAGATTCAATAGGTGAGGATAGTTATTCATTTGCTCTCTCCATTTCTTACTTCTCACTTAAGTATTACAATTAGCCTAATAGCCAACACCACTGGCAACTTTGCTATTAAATGTATCCAAAACAAGTCAATATCCTAAACTGCTTCCACGTCTTTAAGCAGCAATAACCATAATGATGAATTCAATGTGGAAAATAATATAACTAATATGATGAAATATGTTGTAGATGTAAGGATAGATAAGGATAATCAGCTTATATCTGTTGCTTAATTGGATAGGTATGAGATAGCAGAGGCGGTAATCAGAAAGGAGAAGTTCAACAACCTGCTGGTGACACAGAAATCAAGTTACTGTATAATGTAACCTGCCCAATAGTAATAGAACATGTTGGGATGAGGGGTCCATACAACCTACACTTTCTCACTAATAAATGTCATCACTAAAAGATCGATTTCTGCATATAATTGGTATGGAGAGTCGGTATGGTTGCATGTCACAAACACAACCTTTGTAGTCTGACCTAGCAGTTATACCTCCAAGACTCACCTCCATATTGCTACTTTCGATAACACATGTGTATTTAAAGAACTGAAGATCATAGGAGCCTCCTGTCACTGCACATCAAATAGAAATACAGTAGACCAGACCTGGGCTAAGTGTGGCCCATCGAAACATCTGACAGGCTGAAAACAGTGGCCCACGGGTCACACCAGGCCCTTGGCTTTATACTGCTACATGATATCACCACAATCTATATCCTCCGAATGCAGATAGCATTGAATACATTAATGGAAGATGGGCCAACAGCTCCTTCTTCCACCAATCACCATCTGCAACTGAGACAGTAGATGCGATGACAAGACATTGAAGACCAGTGCAGAGCACCGAGGACAGGGAAGTGAGGTGAGTATATGTGGTATTTTCTTCTATGTATCAGACTGAATATAGGGAGGCTGTGAGGCTTATATTCTATATAGGGGTACTATTAGGAGATCATCCTGTATACAGGGAGGCTATGGCGGACTGATACTGTATATAGAATGCTATTTGGGGCTCATACTGTATATAGGAGGCTATGTGGAGGCTCATAATATATACAGGGAGGCTATGTGGGCTCATACTGTATAAAGAGGCTCATATGGAATAATGAGAAGCTATGAGAGGGCTCATACTTAGCATAAGAGGGCTATATCGGGGCTCATATTGTATTTAGAAGGTGCTGTGTGTGGGATTATACAGTACATAGGGGATGTCAGCATACTTAATTTTGCTCAATATTAGGTGATGAACAATGAACATAAAATAATACTTATAGTTAATATGATAATATTTATATTGAGCAAAATTAATTTCAACCTATTAGTTCAGCCCTCTGCAACAGTTATGGAATCTCATGTGGCCCTTCTCAAAAATTAATTGCGCACCCCTGGAGTAGACCAAAGCCTTGGTGTCCCAATGGATCTTCTACAGAATAAGACATGAAGAACACAGTAAGGAAAAGTAAAAAGTACTGATATTAGATCACTGGTATAGGAAAAGGCTGTAATTAGGGTGTGGTGAAAGGAAGCACCAGAACGGCTCCTGGATGATGAAGACAACGAAAAAAATGTCATTCTAGCAACCACAGAAAAAAAATACATATATATATCATAGTTAAAATATAACATTTATTAGAAATATTAAAACCAGGGAATAATTGAAATCATTATCAGTATAGGGAAAAAAAGTGGGAGAGACACGTGTTACAAGCAGCAAATCTTAACCAAAGAGCTTTTTCAGCTCCAAACACATGGACCCGGTGTATCTCCCATACTTTATCTCCCTACTTCATTAGGATTTAACTTTTTTCTTGGTTTTACTAGATCTAAAAGATGTGGTGTATTAATTATAATATACAGGTGTAGCTCAATGAATTGGAATAGCATCAAAAAGTTAATTTATTTCAGTAATTCAATGCAAAAAGTGAAACACATATATTAAATAGAGTCATTACAAACAGGGATCTATTTCAAGTGTTTATTTCTGTAAATGTTGATGATTATGGTTTACAGCCAATGAAAACCCAAAGGTCATTATCTCACAAAATGAAAGAAATAGCGTATTCAGCCATTATTGCTGAATGTGTTTCACAAATTCCGTCATAAAAGGGTTATAGGATTATGTACAGTATAAATAATATTACTAGTTGTTAATATACCTATACACTCACTGCAGTCAAAATGTTCCTTTGGTCGATATCTATTCCCCTCTACCCCCATATACATACATCGGTTCAGCCTAGCAGGAATGTGTATTTAGTGGGATGCGCTGACGCCAAATATCTCTGGTGGTCATCTATTTCCTCTCAGAATAAAAGGGGGTTCACACATAAAACAGTCGGATAATCCTATCAAAGTTTGCACATCAGGCCATTTGCTCTAATTTCTCCTTATCTTTGATGTTATCTCCTGTGGAATAGTTCCCCTGAGTATCAATAATTGCCTTAGAATTCATTATAGTCCTATTTGAAGGTGATGTCATGTTTTGTGCAACATGTTTGTAAAAAGTTCTTAGAATCATTTTATGGACTATTTTTTTATACCGTTCATATTTTCACTGTATATTGTCCGTCACATCTAAGCACAAGTATATAACTGGGACAAGTGCATATCAATGACTTGTAGCATATCATCAATGTCAAGTGGGAAATGGCATGGCACAGGGCCAGCACGGTGGAGAAAAGCCTCCGTAATAGAGTTACTCTCACACTGGATTCTCTCACGATAATAAGACAAGTAGGAGGAAAAGAAATCACAGGTGGCCAACGTTGGCTGCAAATTCCTGAACTAAAATAGAACACGGAAGAGAACACAGCAGAGATCCAAGAAGGAAAGTTTCATGAGAAAATATGGTATAAAAAAACTTTCATATCCAGTGAGTATGTATATTCCTTTTGTCACATGTAGACTGCTCTGCAGTGTGAGTAATAAATAGGAGTAATTCCCTTTTGTACGTTAAGGGTTAATCTCAGTTCCTGTGGCTCTGCAGTACTAGTTGCTGTTGTCTTATTTATCAGGTGATGTGGTTGATCCCTCCCCCAGACTTAAAGTAGTCCCACAACCCATCACCTGATGTCACTGAGAGTTCATTCTCTTATTGACCGAAAGCTGTGTGGATGCTGAGTGCAGTTCCTGACCTTCCTGAAGCTTTATTCCTTGGAGAATTCTATCCTGTGTGGGAGTTTCTATTGTTATTCTGGTCCGTGGGTGAAGGTGAGGGGGTAAGAGCCTAGGTCAAAAGCAGGGCAAGAGTGGCGACCCAGACATCCTCACCTTCAGAGGTAATTCTGAGAAAAAGGTCAGCTAGGGGTCTTCAGTCTAAGGGTCAGACTAGCTACCCTGATTACCTTTTCCCATCATTGCCATCCTGCTACCCTACCTCTTCATCTGTTATAACCACCTTGTGATACCTTCTAAACAGTATCTCAAGAACTTTTGTATGACAAGGTCACTTTTTATGGTTTGCTCACATCTGTGTATAAATATGCCTAGTGCAATCCAATGGAAAAAAATCACATTGCACTAATTTTAAACAATTAGGCAGTGCTGATCTGCAATTTTTTTTCTCAGCCATTTTCGTCTGAGGAAAATATCGCAGCATGCTGAGTATAGCCGAATAAAATGGCCAAGACGCACTAATGCAAGTCTATGAGTGTGAGAAAAGAACACATGGTAGGCGGACCATCCGCATGCTATTCAATTTTTTGGGATACTTTACCACTCTGTAGCACAGAACACTATAAATTGCCCTGTAATTGATTAAAAATAATTATATAGTTGCTGAGAAAAAAGAGGTGTTGCACACGGACAGCATATGCAAGTCATAGACATGCTGGGAGAGAGAAAAAAACACAATTACATGACATGTCGAATACCAAATGGATTTAACTCATCCGCCTTTTTTGGATGAAAATCAGACCAATTTTTATTTTCATACACAGATGTGAGTGAACCTTTAAAGTGAGCCTCCTGATATTTGTGACTAGTAAAAAGGCCCGATGCAATTGCATCGGGAGCAGGGTGAAATGAATTGTGTGTATACAGGCGGGTCAGTGGGTAGCAGAGTATACAGGGGGCTCTGTGGGTAGCAGAGTATACAGGCGGCTCTGTGGGTAGCAGAGTATACAGGCGTGTGTGGTGGTGTTGGCAGAGTATATAGGTGTCTGTGGTGGCATAGTATACAGGCATCTGTGTGGTGGCAGAGTATACAGGTGTCTGTGGTGGTGGCGGCAGAGTATACAGGCGTGTGTGGTGGTGGGGGCAGAGTATACAGGCGTGTGTGGTGGTGGGGGCAGAGTATACAGGCGTGTGTGGTGGTGGGGGCAGAGTATACAGGCATCTGTGGTGGTGGCGGCAGAGTATAGAGGCGTCTGTGCTGGTGGCGGCAGAGTATACAGGCTTCTGTGCTGGTGGCGGCAGAGTATACAGGCGTCTGTGCTGGTGGCGGCAGAGTATACAGGCGTCTGTGCTGGTGGCGGCAGAGTATACAGGCGTCTGTGCTGGTGGCGGCAGAGTATACAGGCGTCTGTGCTGGTGGCGGCAGAGTATACAGGCGTCTGTGCTGGTGGCGGCAGAGTATACAGGCGTCTGTGCTGGTGGCGGCAGAGTATACAGGCGTCTGTGCTGGTGGCGGCAGAGTATAGAGGCATGGTGTGGTGGCGGCAGAGTGTACAGGCGTGTGTGGTGGCGGCAGAGTGTACAGGCGTGTGTGGTGGTGGCAGAGTATACAGGCGTGTGTGGTGGTGGCACAGTGTACAGGCGTGTGTGGTGGCGGCAGAGTGTACAGGCATGTGTGGTGGCGGCAGAGTATACAGGCGTCTGTGCTGGTGGCGGCAGAGTATACAGGCGTCTGTGCTGGTGGCGGCAGAGTATACAGGCGTCTGTGGTGGTGGCGGCAGAGTGTAGAGGCGTGTGTGGTGGTGGCAGAGTGTACAGGCGTGTGTGGTGGCGGCAGAGTGTACAGGCGTGTGTGGTGGTGGCAGAGTGTACAGGCGTGTGTGGTGGTGGCAGAGTATACAGGCGTCTGTGCTGGTGGCGGCAGAGTATACAGGCGTCTGTGCTGGTGGCGGCAGAGTATACAGGCGGGTGTGGTGGTGGCGGCAGAGTATACAGGCGTCTGTGGTGGTGGCAGAGTATACAGGCGTCTGTGCTGGTGGCGGCAGAGTATACAGGCGGGTGTGGTGGGGGCAGAGTATACAGGCATGTGTGGTGGCGGCAGAGTATACAGGCGTCTGTGCTGGTGGCGGCAGAGTATACAGGCGTCTGTGCTGGTGGCGGCAGAGTATACAGGCAGGTGTGGTGGTGGCGGCAGAGTATACAGGCGTCTGTGCTGGTGGCGGCAGAGTATACAGGCAGGTGTGGTGGTGGCGGCAGAGTGTACAGGCGTGTGTGGTGGTGGCAGAGTGTACAGGCGTGTGTGGTGGTGGCAGAGTGTACGGGCGTGTGTGGTGGCGGCAGAGTATACAGGCGTGTGTGGGTGGTGGCGGCAGAGTATACAGGCGTGTGTGGTGGTGGCGGCAGAGTATACAGGTGTCTGTGGTGGCGGCAGAGTATACAGGCGTGTGTGTGTTGGCAGAGTATACAGGCGTCTGTGTGGTGGCATAGTATACAGGCGTCTGTGTGGTGGCGGCAGAGTATAGAGGCGTGTGTGGTGGTGGCGGCAGAGTATACAGGTGTCTGTGGTGGCGGCAGAGTATACAGGCGTGTGTGTGTTGGCAGAGTATACAGGCGTCTGTGTGGTGGCATAGTATACAGGCGTCTGTGTGGTGGCATAGTATACAGGTGTCTGTGTGGTGGGATAGTATACAGGCATCTGTGTGGTGGCAGAATATACAGGTGTCTGTGGTGGTGCTCCTGCAAGGCAGGGGTTAAAAAAAATAAAAAAAAGATTATGCTCACCTCTCCCCGAGCCCCCGGAGTCTCCCGCCGTCTCCCGCTAGGCTCCGGTGGCTGTGCAGGCTCCCGGTGCGTGCAGTGGTCTTCTATCTACTGCACTCAAGGACCTGTGGTGATGTCAGAGTCACGTGACCTGCGATTTGCCTGGAGTAAGCTGGTGTCACGTGACTCTGACATCACCACAGGTCCTTGAGTGCAGTAGATAGAAGACCACTGCACGCACCGGGAGCCTGCAGAGCCACCGGGAGCCTAGCGGAACACGGGGGAAGACGGCGGGAGACTCCGGGGGCTCGGGGAGAGGTGAGGATTTTTTTTTTTTTAACTGTAGAGCGGCTGCGGCTCGTGATGACGCTGCGCGTCATCACTCGCAGTCGCGCAAAGGAGTCTGGGATTGGGCTACAGTGCCCAACTCCCGATTATGTAAGTAGATTACAATAAGGTTACATTCCCGCCATGAACATTTAGTACGTTATTGATGTTGCAGATTTTCTGCACCTACTAGGTACCGTAAATGAGGTCACTTGTGTTTTTTTCACTGTGCTTTCGAAAATGTTTTTAATTGCGTTCCTGATGCTATCTCTGGATGTCACTAATATGAGGGGTCTGCAGCTGGATGTGTCTTGTGACCCTCTTTCACTCAAGAAAAGGCTGGCAGTCACTGGGCTAGAGCATAGTGGATAGTCTGAATGAAGCGATGGTTGATCATGCGCACCTTCGCTCCATACACTTGTCTGGTCCTCTGTGCACTCAGAACCATAAGCAGTTCTGTGGACTTATCTATAATCACTTCCTGTAATTGAATACATAAACAGATCTTTAGAAAAAGTATTTCTAAGGCTACGTTCACAGACTGCGCATTTTTGAGCGCTTTTTTACGAGCGCTTCTCAAAAATGCGCAGGTGCATATTGTCTGACAGCAAAGTGAATGTAAAATTCAGACAGCGCGTATTTTCGTGCTGCGCCTTTTTGGGAGAAAGCGCCGGCGTAAAAAGAATGACCCCGTCAATTCTTTACACAGCAACACCGGCGCTTTTTGTATAAGGGCGGCGCTACTGCATCTGATATCACAGAGGGGAGGAAGAATCCTGCTTCCTCCTCCCCTCTGTGACACCTGTGACCGCCTATTTGATTTTGCAGTGTATTAATATACCGTACACTGCGAAATAAAAGTTAAATAAAGACAAATGTATGAAAAATAATAAAGAATTAAATACTTACCTCTCCAACGGGTGTTTTCCGGTGTCCGGGTGCCAGGAGCCACCGCTGGTATGGCCCTACTAGGACCTGTGGTCATGTTAGAGGGCATTCCGGTCATGTGATATGTATCACATGACCGCGAGCAGCCAATCAGCACCGGGAACACCCTCTGACATCACCACAGGTCTTTTTCCACTCGGAATCTGCAGCTGCTCACCGGTTCTGGCTCCCGGACACCCACCATCCACCCGCTGGAGGGTAAGTATCAGGGCTGGCGTCAGCACCCCGCATACCCACGCAAGTGCCGGGGCCCTGAACAGCTGGGGGGGCCCACTGACCATAATGGACAGGCAGCCCTGACAGCCAGGGGCCCATTAGGGACAGACAGCCCTGTTAACAAGGGGAACATCAGGCAGACTATGCAAGGACCTGAATGCTCTGCTGAGCTCCCAGCGCACATGGCTAATTTGCATGTGATGCAGATTAGCCATGTGCAGGCTCCAGAGAGCAGTGAAGCTTCCTCCTTTGCATACAGTAGCAGAGTGATGAGTGATCACCCTGCAAGCTCATCACACTGCTGCAGGAAGGAGGAAGGAGGAGGAAGCTCCACAGTCCCGTGAGCTGCTGCTATAAGGATGTGGTGGGGAAGAATCTGAGGAGGACACAGACCCAGGGGAGCGGATGGAAGGTGAGTATGATCAGCAGGATGGGGGATTATATGTACCATGGAGGCTGTGCTGACTGTATATAGAGGCTGTGCTGACTATATATACAGGCTGTGCTGACTGCATTTAGAGAGGCTGTGCTGGGGTATATAGAGGCTGTGCTGACTGTATATAGAGGCTGTGCTAGGGTATATAGAGGCTGTGCTGACTGTATATAGAGGCTGTGCTAGGGTATATAGAGGCTATGCTGACTGTATATAGAGGCTGTGCTAGGGTATATAGAGGCTGTGCTGACTGTATATAGCGGCTGTACTGGGGTATATAGAGGCTGTGCTGACAGCATATAGAGGCTGTGCTGACTGTATACAGACACTGTGCTGGGGTATATAAAGGCTGTGCTGGGGTATGCACAGGCTGTGCTGGCGGTATACGGAGGTTGTACTGGCTGTATATGGAGGCTGTGCTGGGGTATACGGACGATGCTGCTGAGGTATATGGAGACTGCTGTTGTGCTGTATACATAATATGGAAGCTGTGTTGAGCTATATATACTATTTGGAGGCTGTGGTCGGTTGCCACAGCTTGCAAATAATATATACAGCCCGGCACAGCCTCCAAATAGTATATATAGCCCAGCACAGCTTCCATGTTATATATACAGCCCAGCACAGCTTCCAAATAGTATGTATAGCCCAGCTCAGCCTCCAAATAATATATACAGCCCGCAGCCTCTATATTATATATACAGCCCAGCAGTCTCCATATTATATATACAACCCTGAACAGCCTCTACCCATCCAGGAGCCTCTATATTACATATACACAGCCTGCAGCTTCTATATTATATTCATGAATCATAGTATGTGTTAAAGGGGCCCACTGAGACTGTTTCGCCCGGGGCCCACAAAAACCTGGAGCCGGCCCTGGTAAGTATCCATGTTTATTATTTTAAAAGCCTCTGGCTTTATTGAATTTAGATTTCACAGTGTATAAAAATACACTGTGAAATCTTTAGGGGTGGGCACAGATGTGACAGAGGGGAGGAGGAAGCAGGATTCTTCCTCCCCTGCAGCACATAAAAACGTGGTGTGTGAATGCACCCACGTATTTTGTTGCGCCTTTTTGTGCGGCCAAAAATCACGGCAAAAGGCGTGCGCAAAAAGGCGCAACAAAATACGATGTGCGATCATGCGCAGTGAGCCCCTCTGAAGCCAGGACGCATGCACCCTGCGTCAGAGAAGCTTAATGCTGAAGGGTACAAAGCCGCACGCACACGATGCTTTGTATATGCTAGACACTGGCTTTTCTAAACCATGTTAGGCTGGCTTCACACTTGCAGATGGATCTGCAGCGTTTTGCAGATGCATCTGCAAGTGTGAGCATGCTGACCGCGGCCCCTATGTTTATAATAGGGCGCACGCGGTGTGAAAGCTCTCATTCACTCCTATATGTGTACTGTCAGCAGGCGTATGCCTGCTGACAGATCACACACTCCCGTCCGCACTGTGGACGCGAGATGTAGCGTCCATGCTGCGGGCGGGAGTGTGTGATCTGTCAGCAGGCATACGCCTGCTGACAGTACACATATAGGAATGAATGAGAGCTTTCACACCGCGTGCGCCCTATTATAAACATAGGGGCCGCGGTCAGCATGCTCACACTTGCAGATGCATCTGCAAAACGCTGCAGATCCATCTGCAAGTGTGAAGGCAGCCTTATCACACCCACAGGGGAGTGATAACATAGCAATTAGGCCGACTAGTTGGGGAACTAATTTGCACTCTACTAGTCTAAAGGGCCCGTTACACGCTACGATATCGTTAACCAGCTAATGTGTACAGAGACCTGTGCTGATAACCCGTGTGATGCACCCAGCCATGGGCACATGCCGGTCACATGACCACAGTGTACAGAGGACCTGACAGATTCCCTTTAATGGGAAGACCACCAGAAGAACACTGTACTTGGCTGTCTCCACTGTTCCCATAGAGAATCAATAAGGCAGTAGTGTATATGATTTACCACCACTCCATTAATGTGGGGCCCTTCAGAAAGAAGATAATTACTTTACAATGGTAAAAGAAGAAATTACAGTATCTTCAAAAATGTTCTGAACATGTTTTGCTCGTAGAAGTGACTGTAAAGGCAAAAAAGAATAAGAGCCAGATATAGAATTGATGGACTCCTTAACAACTAATACAAATTCTATTCCTAATATTAACTCTCTTAGGCTGCCTTCACATTTGCGTATGGGAAGGCAGCGTATTGCTGCGTTCCCATACGCAGTCAAACGCATGCGCACTGCGTTCCTATGTTTAACATAGGAACGCATGGTGCCTGCGTTTGCTACGTTCGGGTGCGGATGCGGACATTAGCCATTGCTGTAAAGAATGTGTGAGTTGATGATAAGACTAATGCTGTTTATTTTAGATTACCTGGTTAGTATATCAGACCCATTGAACACTGACAGGGGGAATTATGATCACGCAACTCCTTCTCTGTGATGCCAACTCGGCAACCTCATAACATCAACAATGGTACCAAATATTCTATAGTATGCATCCCGCACATTCTCTGTACCACCTGAGGCAAAATATTCCCCTTACTATGTAACTACGTACCACAAAACGTATATTGTTTCACTTAGGATGAACAAAACAATCTAAGTAGTGCTCTGCGGAACATGTTGGTGCTACATAGCCAATGTAAATTAGAAATGTACTATTTAAAAAATTGGGATACATACACACGATCAGGATGCGCTGCATTCTAGACAAAGAATCATTCTTCTTGTGAAGATGCTAGTGTTCTCTACAGACAAACGCAGTGTACGTCTTCACGATCAGGATATGCTGTGCTCTAGACAAAGAATCATTCTTCTTGTGGAGATGCTAGTGTTCTCTACAGACAAACGCAGTGTACATGTCCACGATCAGGATACGCTGCGTTCTAGATGAAGCATCACTCCTCTTGAGAAGACACGAGTGTTCTCTACAGAAGAACGCAGCGTAAATTGACACGTTCATGTCAGTTTATGGTTCTATACTCCGCCGTCGGTGTCATTTATAATATACTGTGCAGTCTAGAGAGAGGTTGAGGTGCATGCCCCCCTCCCGCTATGACGTCCTCTCCTTTCCCCACCCTGCTCCATAGCACAACACAGAGCAGTGCGGGGAAAGGAGAGGACGTCAAAGCATCTCCTGCTATGATGTGCTCCCATTTCCCTGCCCTGCTCCATAGCACAACACCGAGCAGGGCAGGAAAATGAGAGGACGTCATAGCGGGAGGCGGGGCATGCACCTCAACCTCGCTCTGTGCTTCCGTGAACACCACAAGACCGCTCAAAGCGAGGAGGACATGGAGGGAACGAGCAAGGCAGCAAGGCCATAGGTGGCACAGAGGTGCAGGGGATGTGAAATGCCCCGTGGACGAGGTGCCTGACTCACAAGGGTCCACCTCCATGGATTTTTACTGTACGTTTTAATAAGCCTATATATTGGGGTAGCAGCCCCACAAAGCCATGGGGGTCCCCTTGCCTAAAAGCAGCAGACATGATGCATTTAGTGGTGGACTTAGATTCTAATCCATGGGGGGGTGACAGGTCCTCTTTAAAAAGAACTTGTGTGCAGAGACTTTGTGCACACAACTTTTTACAAAATTTTTGCAGAGTTTTTAAAGCAGAAACTGCGCAAAACCTGCAAGTATTTGAGGCATTTTGAATTTTTAAGGTGGATTTGGAGAGTTTCTGCTCAGTTTCATCACCACCCCTTAGGGTATATGCACATAGTGTTCTTCAGATGCTGGTATACCCACATTGTTTATAGAGCAGAAAACATTTCTGGAAAACATTAGCAGTGTTTTCCCTGAAACTTATTCTTTGACGTCTATTTTGTTTTTGAGCCAAGTGAAAGTCGTCTGAAGAACGGCCAGGTCACTGCTGCTTCACAGTTTTCTAAATCTGAAGCGATTAAAAAAAGTGGATGACATTACTGTGCATATACAAAACAGAGATAGGATGCAACATTATAGCCTATCAAGGTCAGAAAAAGGGGGGAGCATCGTCATGCAGAATGAAGGTAAGTACAAAAGAAGAAAAAAGAGATTCTGCATGGAGATGTGCACAACCACAATAAAGGCCACGTCACACGCTTCAATCTTGTGAACGATGTTGCTTAAGCGATCCGGAATTTTGATCGCTTAAGCGATATCGTTTGTGCGGTGTTGCGTGTAATCGAGCGATCTGTCAATGAAAAATCGCTTGATTGTTTGGTGGAAGATTTGTGAGCAGGACCTCAAATCAAGCGATAATCCGTTGAGCGATCTGCAGCATCGTGGTGTGTGACACCGCGATAAACGATCTCCCAGCGGCACAGCCTATGCTGGGAGATGGTAACCATGGTACACATCGGGTTACTAAGCGCCGCGCGGAGCCTAATAACCCGATGTGTACCATGGTTACCAGTGTTCTCGCTGGTCCACATTGCTGGTGAGTCTGCCTATGTGACAGCTCACCAGCGATGTGAACGATGTTGTTAGCGATGGCGCGTGCAAGTGATCGCTAAAAGCATCGTTCATCAAATTGAAGCATTTGATGTGGCCTTTAGTTTATAAAAGAGATAACCTTTAAAGGGACACTGTCAGATCGTTTTTCAGTATGATACTAATATTACCCTTGAAATGGGCATGGGCAGACCTCTTAAAAACATGTAAAATCATTGTTATCACCACTGTCAGACCCTGCACAGAGCTGCTGCATTAGTCCTGCCAATTATAAGTAGAGACGATTAGTCCTGTGCTGTATAAACTGTCATGTAATTATACACGCCTTCTCAGCAGCTCTCTCCTCCCTTTGCTAATAGTGTAGTGTCAGATTTCACTTACAGGTCTATTCAGTTGATACCACCAGGAAGGGAGAGAGCTACTGCAGGTCTGCCTTATCTAGACTCCATTTGTCCTCTCACTGATCTCCTGTGCTGTGATGTGACATGCATATTCATGCATGGGGAGTGGACAGCAGAGAACTAAGTGGATCATTCACTGTGAGTGACAGATGGAATTAATCTCTTTATTTGAAGTTTACAGAAGATAGGAGGGAAATATAAATAAAAGAAATACAACAATAGAGATAGTTGACAGCGAGGAATTAGAAAATGATAGCAGGTATATGTAGATTTTCGATTTGACAGTTTTCCTTTAAATAACAAACATCCCACAACAACCATAATAAAAACAATTAAAAACAACAAGTATATGTACAAAAGCCAACCATCATACCACAAGAGCAATGGTAATGCAATACACTAAGGGAGCATGCAACAAGGACACTCACAGATAAGGCTGTTACATAAGGTGCATGGTGCCGCTATCTATAGCCAAGAGGTTACTGCCCAGGTGCCCCAAGAGAATCTCCTGATGAAGCCACCATACATGGCGATGCACGTCAGACTCCCCTTACTAGCCGTCCTTCCATGCCCCTTGGGTATGACCTCTCCCTGAGCAGGGTACCATGCATTCCTCGGATAGACATTAGTGTCTCATGGCATGCTTCCCTTGGGGGCACCTAGGCAGTAATCTCTCTGCTTTAGATAACGGCTGACCCATGCACCTTATGTAACAGCCTTATCTGTGAGTATCCTTGCTCTTGCAGCCTTGCTTTACCTTGTGCCCTAATTAAGCTCTGGGTTCCAGCCCCCATTCTGGGTTGAATACAATACTGTGCATTGAGTCTCTTTTCCTTGTCTCAGAAATTTAATTATGATATATATGCTTTGACTACTATTTTGTATTTTCAACCTTTTTGCTTCCCTCTGCATAGATTCATATTTTTATTATTTTTTAGGCAGGTTAAAACTAGAACCTGCCTTAAATATTACAGTGTGCACATACCGTAAAGAAACTGAGTTATTGGCTATGTTGGTCTAATGTAACCCTATGGACACATGATTTATCGCATATGTTGGCAGCCATATGTACATGATGTCATGTATATATACTTTCACTTTACGGACCATAAACACATTCATTTTTCTTGAAACCTAATTTCACTGAACAAAAAAGGCTTCTGCAAAACATTTCCACCAGCTTCTATTTGTATTACAACACTCCAACCAAACCCAAGGAAAGTATTTTATCGTTAAAGAGTTCCACAAGAATACAAGAACTGTAAGCCATGCAACTATTTTATACCAGTAAATTGGATTACTATAAATTTAGCACCATAAAGACATAACTTTATAATTAGCATTATAAAAGGCAAAAGAAATGTCCGCATTAAAGTTAAATAGATTGACTCGGAATAGATGATTAAAAAACAGCCATTAATTTAAAATGATTAGCTGAAAGAGAAGTTGAGTTTACATCTAGCCTAATAAAAGTAATTAATGAAAGGGCACTGAATATAAAGGCTTTAAAATGTTAAGTGTGCTAGATGAACTTCTACCAAGCAAAATGTTCCTTGAAAGGTAAGTAAATGTTTCCAAGTCTGCATTTTGGTAATACAATTTAGGTGTCGGCGGCGGGACTGAGGGTCTTAGGCTGTAGCTCAGCCTCCGGTGTCTACATGACGCACTCACTTGCATTCTGTTTAATATTTTATGCTGGGTTCATCCTTATCGGGGGCAGTTGGTGCACAGATTGATCTCCTGGCAGTCTTCAAGAAATCAGCGCCAGATGCGACGTATGTGCAGGTTGAGCTCCCGGCAGTCTTCAATAAAATGGCACCGGTGGCGGCGTATGTGCAGATTGAAATCTTGGCTCAATTAAACTTCTAAAACATGTAATTGAGCCAAGATCCCAATCGTAATATGTGCGCCCCGAGTGCCATCTAAGGCTGGCTTCACACTGCGGTCAGGTCAGGTCAGATTTTGTGTTTCAAAACCAGGAGAGGAACTTGCAGAGAAAAAGTATAATTGAAAGATTGACACCTGTTCCAGGTTTTGGAGTCACTCCTGGTTTTGGCACACAAAACCTGACCTGATCTGACCTGACCTGATCTGACCTAACCACAGTGTGAAGCCAGCCTTAGGCTGGGTTCACACTGCGGTCAGATCAGGTCAGGTTCGATCAGGTTTTGTGTTTCAAAACCAGGAGTGTCTCCAAAACCTAGAACAGGTGTCAATCTTTCAATTATAGTTTTTCTCTGCAAGTTCCTCTCCTGGTTCCTCTCCTGGTTTTGGCACACAAACCTGATCGAACCTGATCAGTGAAAAACCGCAGTGTGAAACCAGCCTTAGGCTGGATTCACACTGCGGTCAGATCAGGTCAGGTCAGGTCAGGTTTTGTGTTTCAAAAACCTCCAAAACCTAGAACAGGGGGTCAATCTTTCAATTATACTTTTTCTCTGCAAGTTCCTCTCCTGGTTTTGAAACACAAAACCTGACCTGATCTGACCTGATCTGACCGCAGTGTGAAACCAGCCTCATTGAAGACTGCTGGAAAGCAAATACTGTATTACGGATGAAAAGAACCAATACAAGTCTATGAGTCAGTGAAAAACACGAACAGCACACAATGTCATCCATGTGCGATCCATGTGCAATCTGTAATCATTGTAAAGTATAGGAGAAGCTCTGTCATTTATATAACCATCTGTAAAAATCACATATAACACACTGATCCAAAACACTGATAACACCGGTACCATTATTTCACCTAGATGTTTAAACATGGATGTAAGAATAAGGCCTTTGTGCAATCACACAATCTGCACCTGCATGTTGATTCCAGTTCTTTGGGAGGAGAACAGAAGAAAAAAAGAAATGTCATTCTAAATGAATTTCTAAATACTTTTAATTAGCAAATCATGCTCATTTTTTTTAGGGTGGTAATCATTATACAATTAAAGTGGCAGCTACCTGGTTACACTGATATAAACTTATCCTAAAAAACTGTGGATAGTTCCGGTGCCGATAAGCAGGTGCAGTAGAAGTTTTGTCCCCTCCCAATGCAGGAAGATATGCTCCCAGTGAATACTCTGATATAATACTGAAGATATGGCAGTGACGCGGTAAAACAAAGCAGCTCACACTACTATCCATCCTGTCTATTTGATCTGATATTGTAAATACCAGAAGTGCTGATGTAAGAAGACGCTGCTCACACTGCTGTTCAACCCTCGTTTAATACTGGAGATTCAATTGTTGCTGAGGTAAGAAGACGCTGCTCACACTGTTGTCCACCCGTCTTCCTGATGTAATACTGGAGTTATCAAAGATACTGACGTAATTAGAGGCTATTCACACTGCTTTTTACTCTGTCTTCCTGATGTAATACTGGAGGTACCAAGTGTGCTGAAGTAAGAAGGGGCTGCTCATACTGCTGTCCACTCTGTCTTTCTGATCTAATACTAGTGATACCAGGGGTGTTGAGGTTAGAAGAATTTACTCACACTGCGGTCTACCCAGTCCTTTTGAGTAACAATACATGAAATAGCTATCTCTAGATCACAGCAGTGAAGGTTCCCACAACATCTCCATAGGCATCTGTCCTAATATTCTAGAGCCCCAGTCACACACAACGATATCGTTAGCGAGATTGTTGTAACTGTGACGTTACAACGATCTCTCCAGCGATGTCGCTATGTGTGACATCCAGCAGCGATCAGGCCCCTGCAGTGAGGTCGCTGATCGCTGCAAAGGACTCAGGACCATTTTTTGGTCATTGGTCTCCTGCTGGTCAGCACGCATCGCTGCATGTGACAGCGAGAGACCAACGATCAGCGATCTCACAAGCTGGTAACCATGGTAAACACCGGTTATCTAGGCAGCATGCGCTGCCTGGTTACCGGGTGTTTATCATAGTTACCAGCTTCCTCCCTGCTTACAGGCTGAGCTAAGCAGGGAGGACGCTGGTAACATCACTTCCAGCGATGTGGAAGGTGGCTCCTAGGTCCCTGGTCGCTGAGGAGATCTGCCTGTTTGACAGCTCCCGAGCAGCTAGGTAACGACGCTCCAGCGATCCCGGCAGGTCGTTATCGCTGTCGGGATCGCTGCAGCGTCGTTGTCAGTGACTGGACCTTTGGACAGGTTTCTGATGGTATAACAAAGTGGCAGCCTTTTTACCTTACTAGCGATTACCTCCCTAGACAGATGTATTGTGATTTGCTAATTAAAAGCATTTATAAATTAATTTATGATGTTTACCTTTATTTTCCATTTCTGGAGAACCCATTTAAGTCCCTACCATAAACACAGAAAGAAAACATGGCAACAGTTGCCTCACTTACATTTAATGTCATTAATCAATGGAAAGTTCAAAGTAAAAATAATCACAAGACAGCATTTACAACCTACCAGATCGGGATTTGATGATATCACTGAACTCATTGTTCTGTTCTCCATCAGTCCTGTCAAGCTGTGCCCCAACATTAGCCATTTTTCAGCGAACCGACCGCAGGTAATTCTTTGAAATTGATTACACTTTACAGAATATCTCCGTGGGCATGTAACTAAGAGCCAAGGGATGAGCTTGGGTGAAAATCCTGAAAAATAAAACAAAACGCAAACTTTTATTATCTAATGGAAACAACACTGGCTACAGACTGCAGCTGTTAATGCAGTGTATGCCTCCATATGTCCACTGTTAGGGCCATTTCACATCAGCGTTTTTTTCAAATCGCGGCAGATGCGGTGAAAAAACTGCATCTGCCGCGATTACCGCATACCGGCTGCACTTGCGACACGGTTGCGGCGCGGTTGCGGTAAACGCCATACAAGGTATAGGCGGACTTGCGGCAGGTGCGGCAAGTGCGGTTTTGGCACTTGCGGCAGGTGTGGCCGCGAACAAAACCGCGGATAACAGCCTTTTTTTTTTTTTTTGCGGCCGCACCTGCCACAAGTGCCAAAACCGCACTTGCCGCACCTGCCGCAAGTCCACCTATACATTGTATGGCGTTTACCGCAACCGCGCCGCAACCATGCCACAAGTGCAGCCGGTATGCGGTAATCGCGGCAGATGCGGTTTTTTCACCGCATCTGCCGCGATTTGAAAAAAACGCTGATGTGAAAGGGCTCTTATATGGCATTACCGGTATGAATGAAGAAAGTTATATAACAATAATAATTATATTATTACCATTATTTAGAAGCACAGTATTAACTGTTCACAATAAACCTTGACATGATGTGATGTGTGACTAAAGCCTTACAATGACTTGCAATGTATTTATAAGACCATTTTGAGTCTTTTTAGCGGTTTATCTGTGACTTGATTGCTTTTCTCTTTACAAAACTCCTCTGCCTTTCCATTCAATCTGTGACTATCCAGTATACGGTTACTCAGGGGACAGCTATTCTCATGATAGATGCCAGGGGAGTTAGGAAGTCATGATCTAGAGGGATTAACCAGGAATCTTTTTTTATGCCAATGTTCAGTGTAAAAACAACAAATTGTGATTTTCTCACCCACCGCTGCCCCAGTGCTGTCTATTCACTGTTGCATCCAGACTTTGTTGACAGACTGCAGCAGTGATGTCATGACTATAGCACGTGACTGAAGCAGCCAATCACAGGGCACAGCTGTCTTGTGCCAACTACATCAGCCTCACAGTAGAGCCCAGGTATTGGATGCAGTGGACAAGAAACATGCAGCACTGCAACAGCGGGTGGGGGTGAGTAACACTCTGCTTGTGATTTTTACATATGTCCATGGCAGGTACTGTATATGGACATGAAAACGTATTATTGGAGAGCTTTAAAAATAGCTAAGCAGCATGGCTCCATCCAGCCAAACATTGTGGATGTCTAACTGGTCGCCAAGGAGTGAGTTGGACGTTGACTTATAGACTAGTTATCCTAAGGTTACCGTGAGACATAGTCTAATCGTATGTTCTGCTACAGAGCTAATTTGTGTAGTCATAAGGTCAAACCATTTATTTGTTTTAAAGGAGTATTCCCATCTCCAAGATCCTATTCCAATATGTGGCATATGTGATAATAATAATAGCAAATGGCTCCAATGAGAAATCTAGTATAGTTCTCCGGGGCATTGGGGTAGCCTAGGTATCCATGGTTACGACCACAAACAACTAACTCTTACAATAAGAATGATGGTAACCATGGATACCTATAAGCAGCAGTGTCCTGCACATGAGGTAAGCGACAGCTAATCAAGAGACCTATACTACATTTCTAATTGGAGGGATTTGTTAATATTATTATTATTACACCTACTACATATTGGGATAGGATCTTGGAGATGGTAATACGCCTTTAAATTTTTTAACTATGTAAAATTCATTTTCTATCTGAAATAATCTAAATATAGAAATTACAAGACATTGTCTATAATTAATACTCACTATTCACTCCTAGCTTTATTTTAGGAGCTGAAGCAGAGAAAGTGTCAGATTACTTGTCTTGGGTGATCTTGAAGAAGGGAGAGGTTCATGCTATATTGAAGTTACACTGCACGATTGTCAGGAAAAGAGTGCTACCTGGAACGCCTGTTTCCCTCAAATCATGCAAAGCAGAAGGATTGCTGATCACCCGAGGAATAACCCCAAGCACACTTGTTGGGTGAAATGATCTTTCGTTTTGCCTAAAAGATCATCATTTTTGGCAGCACTGGGTAAACCGGACCTGCTTAGCACAGAATAATGACAGCTTATGTGGACAGGATGATCTATTACTTATTGTTTTGAGCACATCTGAAGTGCTACCTGTTTATCTAAACAATGGCCCACATATAACACTATTGGAATAAAGTGAACCTGTAACCAGGTTTTTCCCATATAAGTGGCAGCCACCAGCCGTAAGGTCTTACCGTGTTTCCCCGAAAGTAAGGCCCCCCCGATTGTAAGGCCGCCTAGGGGTAAAGGGGGGGCCTGCTAATGTAAGGCCTCCCCCGATTGTAAGGCCTTACAACCGGGGGGGCCAATGTAAGGCCCCTAGCGGAGGGGGGGGGGGGGGAGCGGGAGCGGGTCGCACGTCACGTGCGCCCGCTCATTACATATGCACTGCATCCCCCTGTCAATCAGCGACAGGGGGAGCAGTGCATTATACGGTATATATGGGCCCCCTCCTGCTGGCACACTACCCCCCTGTTCTGAGGCCCCCACCGCTGCTGCTGCTGCAGACATCTTACCCTCCAGGGTCTTCTTGCAGCAGCCAGTGTGTCGGTCCTCTGTCCTCGGCTGTCTCCCGGATCATGTGACCCGTCGCAGCGCATGACGTCATCGCGACTGCGACCGGCCGGTCACATGATCCGGGAGACAGCCGAGGACAGAGGACCGACGCGCTGGCTGCTGCAAGAAGACCCTGGAGGATAAGATGTCTGCAGCAGCAGCAGTGGGGGCCTCAGAACAGGGGGGTAGTGTGCCAGCAGGAGGGGGCCCATATATACCGTATAATGCACTGCTCCCCCTGTCGCTGATTGACAGGGGGATGCAGTGCATATGTAATGAGCGGGCGCACGTGACGTGCGACCCGCTCCCGCAGTGTCCCAGCAGGAGGGGGCCTGTAGGCCACACTGCTGGGGCACCCAATGTAAGACCCCCCCCGAAAGTAGGACCAGGGCCACTTTTGGCCACCAAAAAAATGTAAGACAGGGTCTTACGTTCGGGGAAACACGGTAGATAGAGCATTCCAGAATAATGTATATAAGTCCACAGACCATCTGCAAAACGTAAAAAAACAGCTTTTATTATATTTAACTGCAGCACAGTCCATTCCAATGGGCGTCACTGGTTTTGATCTGATGCCTCTTTTCTTGTGATTGCTGTCTCCCTTCTTATCTTCTAGTGGGTGACGCGTCCCACATCACCAACACACTGTCTTTTTCATTGCGCTCTCTGCACAGACGACCTTCTCTCTATCCTGCTGAGGACGGAGCACAGTACTGTAATGAGCCAGCGTTCTGTGACCGTTGTCCGCACATGTTCATTACAGTACTTCGCTCTACCCTCAGCAGGGCAGAGAAAAGTGCACGTGCGCAGAAGTGCAATGAATGGCACTGTGTGGGTAATGTAGGACGCGTAATTCGCATGAAGTAGAAGGAAGATGCAATCACAAGAAGAGGAATTAGACCAAGGTCAGAGATCAAAGATGCCCATCAGACCAGATCACCCTGTAGGTAATAAAACTATTTTTTATGTTGTATAGATCGGTCTGGGGACTTATATACAGTATATATACAGTGCAGACCAAAAGTTTGGACACACCTTCTCATTCAAAGATTTTTCTGTATTTTCCTGACTACGAAAATTGTAGATTCACACTGAAGGCATCAAAACTATGAATTAACACATGCGGAATAATATACTTAACAAAAAAGTGTGAAACAACTGAAAATATATCTTATATTCTAGGTTCTTCAAAGTAGCCACCTTTTGCTTTGATTACTGCTTTGCTCACTCTTGGCATTCTCCTGATGAGCTTCAAAGCAGCAAAGCACCCCTACACCATCACACCCTCCTCCTCCATGCTTCACGGTGGGAACCAGGCATGTAGAGTCCATCCGTTCACCTTTTCTGCATTGCAAAAACACACGATGTTTGGAACCAAAGATCTCAAATTTGGACTCTTTATCAGACCACAGCACAGATTTCCACTGGTCTAATGTCCATTCCTTGTGTTCTTACGCCCAAACAAGTCTCTTCTGCTTGTTGCCTGTCCTTAGCAGTGGTTTTCTAGCAGCTATTTTACCATGAAGGCCTGCTGCACAAAGTCTCCTCTTAACAGTTGTTGAAAGATGTGTCTGCTGCTAGAACTCTGTGTGGCATTGACCTGGTCTCTAACCTAAGCTGCTGTTAACCTACGATTTCTGAGGCTGGTGACTCGGATGAACTTATCCTCTGCAGCAGAGGTGACTCTTGGTCTTCCTTTCCTGGGGCGGTCCTCATGTGAGCTAGTTTCTTTGTAGCACTTGCTGGTTTTTGAAACTGCACTCGGGGACACTTTCAAAGTTTTCCCAATTTTTCGGACTGACTGACCTTCATTTCTTAAAGTAATGATGGCCACTCGTTTTTCTTTACTTAGCGGCTTTTTTTTGCCATAATACAAAATCTAACAGTCTATTCAGTAGGACTATCAGCTGTGTATCCAACAAACTTCTGCACAACACAACTGATGGTCCCAACCCCATGTATAAGGCAAGAAATCCCACTTATTAAACCTGACAGGGCACACCTGTGAAGTGAAAACCATTTCCAGTCACTACCTCTTGAAGCTCATCAAGAGAATGCCAAGAGTGTGCAAAGCAGTAATCAAAGCAAACGGTGGCTACTTTGAAGAACCTAGAATATGAGACCTATTTTCAGTTGTTTCACACTTTTTTGTTAAGTATATAATTCCACATGTGTTAATTCATAGTTTTGATGCCTTCAGTGTGAATCTACATTTTTCATAGTCATGAAAATACAGAAAAATCTATGCATGAGAAAGGGTGTCCAAACTTTTAGGGTATGTGCCCACATAGTGGTTTAACGTCGGTTTAGCAGCGAAAACCGCCGGCGGTTTAGCATAGGTTTTATTTAAATTTATGTAAATCCTAAGCAGCGTTAGGACTTACAAGTAACCCTATGTAATTTAGAAAACGCTGTGCACACATAGTGGGTTTATGTGAGCGGATCTGCCAGAGGTTGAGCGGTTTCCTAGTGGTTTAGCAGCATACAACATGTCAATTCTTCTCAGCGGTTTTTGATCGTTTTCATGAACAAAATCCTCCATAGAAAACCACCGGAAAAACCGCCGGAAAAACCGACTGAAAAGCGCTGTGCACACGCTGAAAAAACCGCCGGAAAACCGCTGGGAAACAGCTGGAGACTTCAGAGCTCAGAACTCTAGGCTCCTGCAAATTTCCACCGGTTTACTGACGGTTTGAATGTCACTAAACCACTATGTGGGCACATACCCTTAATCTGTACTGTATATAAGGTCTTACTGGTGGTGGCTGTAGCTTATATGAGAAAAACCTAATGACAGGTTCAGTTTAAAGGGGGTGTCCAGATTTGGGACAAGTTTGAAGTCATTGTATGTGACTGCAGACTGATGAATCTTAAAAACATGTAATGCACATACTGTCATGATTCCCTAGTACTGCCGATATGAGTTAGAGGCCACGTGACCACATACATGCGATTTACACATCTGCAGACATGCAGACTAGTCTCATCTGAGTTTGTCAGGCAGAAGTGCTCATCAGTGAACGGACTTAAAACGTCTATGAGCCCGTACCCCTTTTCAGGCTCACAGATTTTTATGGACTCAATCCAGCGTTATGTGTGAATGCTAAACGTTTCTGCCTCACACGCTGCGTGTTTCATAGCTGTTATCTGAGCAATCTGTGGGGATGTCAGCAGTCATCACTTCCCCATCAATCTGCAGGACATGCCAGGAGGTGCTCATCACTTACATTAAAAAAATCAAATATCATATGCTCTACAAGGTGCCAATATAATATAATCTACCTTTCCTAGCTCCGCCACATGCTTTCAATGGGTGGAGAGGAGTAAGGTCTCCCTCAGTCGCCAGTTACCGTTGTCCTCAGTTTTGGAACAGATTTTTCATCCGCAGAAGAATCCGAACATGTGAACAGCTCCATAGATTAATGAGAATGTGTACTGTACATTGCAACATTGTATTACTTGTAACCAAGTTGCTTACAAATAAAGTGTTACCTTATTACAATGTATTTTTACATACGTACTATTAGTGAATGGAAGCGTCATTGTAATCTGCTGAAGACTATCTTGTACTGCGGTGAACTAAGTGACTACTTGTTTTGTGACATCACGTGAAAACATTTAGAAGTCACAGTCCAGCACATTTCCTAAAAACCTTCTAAGGCTGAGTTCACATGTCCAGTAATCATCCGTTAGAGCGGATCCTGCAGAGATCCATAGGCAAAAAAGTCCTGCAAACACAACTTTTGGGTCTGTTTTAAAAGAACAGATTTCTGCAGGATCTGGATTTTTAACATTGGAGTCTATGGAAACTGGATCCGTTACCTGATTGATATTTAACCTCCGTCTTTCTTTCCTTTGTAAAGGATCCGTTTTTCGCTTAGAGGATCAGTTTCAAATGGAAGAAATAGTAATCCTGTAACGGATCCATTTTCCATAGACTCTCAGGTTCAAAAAATCTATTTTTTCAAAACGACGAAGAAAGTTTTGTCTGCAGGACTTTTTTTGCAAATGGATTTCTGCAGGATCCACTGTAATGGCCACTTTACACGCAGCTACAGGTAACAGGTTTTCCACAGGTCACTTACTGGCTGCAGTGAAATCATGGAGACATAGTTCCATTTGTACACAGCAACAAGACCTGTTACCTGTAGCTGCGTGTAAAGTGGCCATAACAGATGATCACTGGACCTGTGAACTCAACATGTCAGGCTCTGTTCATAGCTCCCTCTAATGTGCTCTGTTTTAGGAATAAACAGAAGTGATCCACTGCATTAGTTAGGGTGGGTTCATATATCGTTTTTGCTGTCCGTTACAACGGAAGCGTTAACAGATTCCTTTGTAACAGACAGCAAAAGTGACTTTTTGAGTCATTGTATAGCGTATACATTTTTGATACTTCAAAAACGTATGCGCTACATGAGATGGATAGACGAATAGGAAAGGTAGAAAGATAGATAAATAGGATAGAAAGAGATAGGATAGATGGGAAAATAGATGGTAGAAAAGCATTACCAGTGTCCCTGCTCTGTCTCCCCGCTCTGTCTGCTGCTTCCAGGTCGGTGGGTGAATATTCATGAGCCTTAATGAGCAGAACCGGAAGCAGCAGAGCGCGGAGACAAAGCAGTGACACTGGTAATGCTTTTCTACCATCCATAGTCCTATCTATCATATCTCTTTCTATCCTATCATCTATTGCAAACACAGCATAATACAATGCAGCAGATTTGCACAAATCTGTAGCATTGTGTTGCATTACGTTTGTGTTGTAACTGCAGTCTGCATTTGCCAGTGCGTTTCAACAAACACATACTTACACACACACAGATGCCTATTTTGTACACGCTTGTGTAATGCAAGTCTATGGATGTGTTAGATGCATAACATAAACGCAATGTGGACCTAGCCTGAGGCCTTTTTCACATCTAAAGCCGGCTTCACACCACGGTGAAATCCGATCCAGGGCTTTCTGGTGTAAATGGATGGAGTCGGATGGCAGCTCTCTGCTATCCAGTTTTTATGTATCCGGGAAAATCCGGGAGGAATCGGATTTTTCTCCTGGACACAAAAACGGAAAAAAGCTGATCCTCCAGGTTCGGTGTGATCCGGCGCCCCCTAACATGGGGGTCTATGGCGTCGGATTGCATCGGAGCGGCAACCGGACGCCGGGTGCTGAAGCCGGCCTAAGCCTGGTCTGCGATTTGCTTCATTTGCGTTTCTATGCGTTTTTACCGCTAAAAACGCATCCAAACCCATACGTTTTTGTCCCCATTGATTTAAATGGAAATGCATGCAAAAACGCATGTGCATTTTTCAAACGCAAGAACGCATGCGTTTTTGCAAACGCAGCCCTAGACGCATTGGCCGACGTTTTTGGCTGCGTTTGCAAAATTGCATGCGTTCTTGCGTCTGGAAAATGCACATGCGTTTTTGCATACATTTCCATTTAAATCAATGGGGGCAAAAACATGTTTTGGATGCGTTTTTAGCGGTAAAAACGCATGGAAACGCAAATGAAGCAAAACGCAGACCAGGCTTAGATATGAAATAGGCCTTAGAATCAGAGGAGTCCAAATGATTATGGTGCTGCAGAAAAATGATTCCTCTATGCCGACTTTAACGTTTTTGATGCGTTTTTTGAGGATCCGCTTTTCAGCTACAAACTAGATCAGCTTTTCAAAAAAGTGTCACCAAAAAGGTGATGTGTTTTTGCTGCGTTTTAGACTGTTGTGTTTTTTTGATCTCATAGACAATGGAGCCAATGGAAAAAGCGGATCATAAACACACCACACAAACTGACAGCTCATTCTTTGTGAGGATCCGTTTTTGAGCCAATAATCACACGACTGCAAAAGGTTGTGTCTGAATGACAGATCTTGAAAACTCATTGACTTTACTGGGAACCTCAAAGTCACTGTATGTCACTGCAAAGAATGGATCCGCAAAAAACGCTGTGTGTGAATGTAGCCTAAAGAACAATAAAGCTGAAAAGGATCCCATAATGACCAGTGGGTTGTCTCCGATGCAACAGATCACTTATTCTATTCACCCCATTCCTAAAGCTGAGCAGACACCCAAAATGTCCGATCGGATAGTTTTAATAAATATTCAATGCCCCTCATCCTTTGGAATAGGTATAATTTATAGGACTGCAACATTTTATAGGATTCCAAAATCTGTGACATTGTTTTTCATATTTCCTTTCTATACGTTTTTTAGTCTTGTCACATATGACACAGGTTTTAGAATTGATCTTTCTGTTTCTTTCCATCTGTCATATTGGTATAAGTACGGTGAACCCAGGTGACTTTTCTCCATGTATAGAACAATGTGGCAGCTCTTGGTCACTCTTATTCCCATTGATTTCTAGGATCTCCATATACTCCAGAGTGACATTTCTATGCTATTGACATGAGGCCCCAGGACTATAATGGAGAGGGACACAAAGAGTCACCAGAGACTGGAGAGCAGGATGTAAGGGAGATACTATGGGCTCCCAAGGGCCCCAGCACTACCAGTGTGAGAGCAAGACAGGAGGGGGACACTATGGGCTCTCAGGGGCCCAGCATTACCAGTGTGAGGGCAAGACATGAGGGAGATGCTATGGGCTCTCAGGGGCCCCAGCATTACCAGTGTGAGAGCAAGACAGGAGGGGGTCACTATGGGCTCTCAGGGGCCCAGCATTACCAGTGTGAGGGCAAGACATGAGGGAGATGCTATGGACTCTCAGGGGCCCCAGCATTACCAGTGTGAGAGCAGACACATGAAGGGAACACTATGGGCTCTCAGGGACCCGGCACTACCAGTGTGAGAGCAGGCACATGAGGGGGACACTATGGGCTCTCAGGGACCCGGCACTACTAGTGTGAGAGCAGGCACATGATGGGGACACTATGGGCTCTCAGGGGCCCGGATCTACCAGTGTGAGAGCAGACACATGAGGGGGACACTATGGGCTCTCAGGGGCCTGGTACTACCAGTGTGAGAGCAGACACATGAGGGGAACACTATGGGCTCACAGGGGCCCCAGCATTACTAGTGTGAGAGCAGACACATGAGGGGAACACTATGGGCTCTCAGAGACCCGGCACTACCAGTGTGAGAGCAGACACATGAGGGGAAAACTATGGGCTCTCAGGGACCCGGCACTACCAGTGTGAGAGCAGGCACATGATGGGGACACTATGGGCTCTCAGGGGCCCGGAACTACCAGTGTGAGAGCAGACACATGAGGGGAACACTATGGGCTCACAGGGGCCCCAGCATTACTAGTATGAGAGCAGACACATGAGGGGAACACTATGGGCTCACAGGGACCCCAGCATTACTAGTCTGAGAGCAGACACATGAGGGGAACACTATGGGCTCTCAGGGACCCGGCACTACCAGTGTGAGAGCAGACACATGAGGGGAACACTATGGGCTCACAGGGACCCCAGCATTACTAGTGTGAGAGCAGACACATGAGGGGAACACTATGGGCTCACAGGGGCCCAGCATTATTAGTGTGAGAGCAGACACATGAGGGGAACACTATGGGCTCTCAGAGACCCGGCACTACCAGTGTGAGAGCAGGCACATGATGGGGACACTATGGGCTCTCAGGGGCCCCAGCATTACTAGTATGAGAGCAGACACATGAAGGGAACACTATGGGCTCTCAGGGACCCGGCACTACCAGTGTGAGAGCAGGCACATGAGGGGGACACTATGGGCTCTCAGGGGCCCGGAACTACCAGTGTGAGAGCAGACACATGAGGGGAACACTATGGGCTCACAGGGGCCCCAGCATTACTAGTGTGAGAGCAGACACATGAAGGGAACACTATGGGCTCTCAGAGACCCGACACTACCAGTGTGAGAGCAGGCACATGAGGGGCCCGGAAGTACCAGTGTGAGAGCAGGCACATGAGGGGGACACTATGGGCTCTCAGGGGCCCGGGCACTACCAGTGTGAGAGCAGGCACATGAGGGGGACACTATGGGCTCTCAGGGACCCGGCACTACCAGTGTGAGAGCAGGCACATGAGGGGGACACTATGGGCTCACAGGGGCCCCAGCATTACCAGTGTGAGAGCAGGCACATGAAGGGGACACTATGGGCTCTCAGGGGCCCGGAACTACCAGTGTGAAAGCAGGCACATGAGGGGGACACTATGGGCTCTCAGGGGCCCGGCACTACCAGTGTGAGAGCAGGCACATGAAGGGGACACTATGGGCTCTCAGGGACCCGGCACTACCAGTGTGAGAGCAGACACATGAAGGGAACACTATGGGCTCTCAGGGACCCGGCACTACCAGTGTGAGAGCAGGCACATGAGGGGGACACTATGGGCTCACAGGGGCCCCAGCATTACCAGTGTGAGAGCAGGCACATGATGGGGACACTATGGGCTCTCAGGGACCCGGCACTACCAGTGTGAGAGCAGGCACATGAAGGGGACACTATGGGCTCACAGGGGCCCCAGCATTACCAGTGTGAGAGCAGACACATGAGGGGAACACTATGGGCTCTCAGGGGCCCCAGCATTATTAGTGTGAGAGCAGACACATGAGGGGGACACTATGGGCTCACAGGGGCCCCAGCATTACCAGTGTGAGAGCAGGCACATGATGGGGACACTATGGGCTCACAGAGACCCGGCACTACCAGTGTGATTGCACCTTGCAGATCAGACTCCTGCTCCAGTTACAGGAGCCCATGAATTATTGAGCCTGTAATCTTACCTGGGGAGAGGCTCCTTTATTGGCTCCTTCACTGTCAGGACACTACATAAGTTCCTAACTTCCTGGGATGGTAGAGATCCCCTACAGATCCCCTCAAAGGCGCTGAGATCCACCAATCAAGTGATCTACAGGGAGATCTCAGGCTCACACCATCTTCCTGCAAGAATTCCACTTTTTACAGCTGCTCCTCCTTACTTGGCACAGCAGGAACAAACTTGCAGCTGTCCGGTTACAGGAAAGAGTTAACTTTTCCTGTGCTCTGTAAGTATTTGTATAGTAATCCAGCAGATCGCGATCTTCCAGGTCCGCCGATCTCCAGCTGTGGCCGATCCTTCCCTCCGATAGAAGTTGCATGGGTCTCCCGAGCCGTCCTGTCTGTTCAGGGCTCTCCCCTAACTTGTATTCGAGGTTCACAGTCTTAGTTCACTTTGGATTCAGTGCGGGCGGCTGTAACAAAACTGAGAGAACGTGGCATAGGTTTATCACGTCCCCGCCCTCCCTTGGATACAGCCTGTACTTACTGTAGTATGGGATGGAAGGCCGACATGCGCCATCTAGTGGAGGATCGCATACACGACTCACTTATAACATGGGAACAAGTATGTGATTACTGTGTCCTCAACATCGAAATTGCAAAGAAAGGTTAGGAAATCATAAGATTTATTATTGCAAAGAAAGGTTAGGAAATCATAAGATTTATTACATGAAGACAATATGTAAATCAACATTTTCAGAACTTCTACATTTATTTCCTATTCAAATGGGAGATCTGGGACTAAACTATGAGTTTAAGACCTAACAGGCCAGTATAATAATAATATATTATTTATTAATTTATATAGCGCTATTAATTCCATAGCACTTTACACACTAATAGTGATCAGCGAGCACTGCCATGCTCGGGTATTCGGCAGAGGCGTACCTTTGGGGGTGGAGGGGTATGGAAACTATTGACAGGGCCCCTAACCAGGAAACCTCAGTAGATGACCGCACTGTTACTGAAAGAATCTCTACACAAAGGCCATCACTCATATTACTGCCATATGGTGATCATATAGTGGTAGATACCAGTCATGCCAAACATATGATAGATTACAGTTAAAGATAGTGACTTACCTTATGGTGTTGTTCACTTCTCCTGTCTTTTCCATCTGGCCCAGACCGACAGAACAACTTCTCCAGCCACAATTCGCCTGCCAAGATTATGTGCAGACTGGTCGCCACAGTGATTCTGCACCTATTCCACAGGTATGGTGTCACTGTTCCAGGGTGAGAGGGGTCACAAATCCAAGACACAGAACTGCACACAACACCATCCTGAATCCAGGCTGGGGGGTTCCGGCGAACCCTTTTGAGGGAGGGCCCCATCTCCTGTTGAGCCCCCTAGAGTGGGGGCTGCATGGGCTCGTGCCCCCCCAATTGAGTTGTCAGGTATCATATTGAGGTATCTGTTGATTCCTAACATGTGTTTGTCATTATAGGTGCCTTAATATTCATGAGGTATCCTCATGATGGATGGTAAAGGGTTAAGAGTCCCTGTTGTGAGGTAACAGAAGCAGGCGATCACTGTGATTTGGCTGTCCTGCTTGTCTGATAAATTTGCACCTGATTGTTTTGAAAAAGTTCGAGAGAGTGGAGTAGTTATGCCCTGCCCTCAGGAATTTTCTGTCGGTGTGTCTGAGGAGACGAAGAAAAACACACTATGGAGGACCTCCTGTTGATCCACTAGAGGTCCTGCTGCGCCTGTCGTTACCATACACTTTGCAAGACCCGAACTGCTAGAGATGCCTCGAGGGCAGGAGACCAGGATGGACCCAGGGGAACCGCCAGGTCAGAGACAGGTGCCTAGACAGTGGCAGTCCCGGATGGTATACTCACAGGAGGTGTGTACGGTTCGACGAGCTTGTTGTTCTGGTGGGCAAAAAACGGAAGGAAGACGACCATGGAGGAACTGATAGATTGCAGGCCGGAGCTTTACGGGATTCCTAAATATCGCAGGACGTCCTGGCAGAGGGATCCCATCAAGTGACAGCTGGTGGGCGGTGGAAGAAGTCAGGGATGATGGTATGGCGGTGGAGCGCGCCTCTTTCACTGCAGTGACTACGGGCATCTGCACACTGCAGCAGCGGCACAGGGATTTCGCTGGGGCAAGGATTGGGCACAGGCCAACAGAGGGGCACTCCAGGCCCGACCACGGATGCCTCCAGCAACACAGCAACCAAGGCCTGGGATTCACAGGACAATTTCCCAGGCGATGACGCCGGAGAGTTCATGACTGTGAATCCCAGGGCCCAACATGGGTCCAAGGACAGCAAACTACGGATCCCAACTATAGAGGATATCGTAACCTGTTGGTTCTTCCTTGAATGATGAGGTATCCTCGGATTTGGCATCGGTATCTTATACATCAGTTGCTGTGGCGTTTGGAGTGTTGCAGAAAATTCAGGGGACATTCCCTGATGGGCGTATGCTGAGATTAAATCAGCATTCCAGATTTTGTCAGCTACCCTGGCGGGTTTTAACTCCTTAGGCCTTCTTTTTCAGCAGATGTCTTGCCGTGGTTAAATGCTTGCCATTTGGCTTTGCTCTCTCATTTTTATTTGAAAGCTTTTGCGTTATTTTTACATTGGGTCACAGAGTTTATGGGTAGTGCTGAATTTTCAGGATATTTTTGGATGCTTTTGGAATCCCATTGGCCATGGAAAAGTCGGTTGGCCCATTTTGTGTTCTTGACTTTTTTGGGAATCGTTCTCGATTCTGAGTTCATGGAGATGCTCCTTTCTGAAGAAAAAGTGGGAATGCTTGTGTGCAACATTCAAATATGCAAATGGAAATGATGAGCCCAGGGCAAGGGGTACTCGGATACCAGCCCTGGGTCTGATGGAATTAACTGGGGAGTCATGGGTGGTCAGGTTCCCGGTTTCGTGCCCTGGCTGTCATTTGTTAGATGAAGGGGGAATATTTACAGGAGATAAAGAGAGTACGTGACGCCACCTGTGGATCCCGGTAATATGGATACCAGCGCTGCAAGCCGGCCGCTGAGGTGATGATGGGTGCAGCACAGTGTGGTCCAGCTCCCCACAGGAGGAGCTTTTACCTCAGGGCAGCAGTAATGGAGGAAGATGAGGGGGATGAGGGGAGTAGTGGTTGTTCTTATCCTCCTGTGAGATGCTGATGGTGCTGAGGCCCTCTGGGCACCGGCGAGAAGAATGACAGAGACCAGTACAACTCCAACTCCACTTTACAAGGTACCGGCAGATGTTAAGGTAGAACACAGTACAGTCTGGTTTAACGGGTGGTTGTTGCCGGTTCAGGGTCCCCCTTATGGAGTCTCCAGATATTCCTTCTCAAGTCTTTCGGGGTCTAATCTGCTCTTTCGTCTTTCACCACCCTTGCAGAGCTCTCCCGCCAGTTCCATGATCTCCCACGATGGAGCACGGGTTTCCTTTACAGGTATGGACGGGATAGGTAATTGTCAGGACCTCCCGCCACCGGAATCTGGGCTGATGCTCCTGTGATTTTGGATCTATTTTGGTACTGAGGGGCGAGGTACCTTTGTGGTGCTAACAGCTACCCGATGATTAAGGGCCCGCAGCTCGTCGGTTTGCGGCCACAGGTGAACTGCTGACCGCCTCGGCTTCCCGTGTTGCCGGTGTTTCCCCGGACGTTACCAGCCGGCTCCAACCAGTTCTGGTCCGTCCCCTTCTGTCCTGGGCCCCCTCTTAGAGATGGGGATTCCCTCCAGTCAGCGGTGCTGTCAGGCGCGTCCTTCCTGACTGCCTTCCCAGCATTGTCTGAGGGAACTATCACTCAACTACTTCTTCACTAACCTAGGCTCCACCCCCTTTTGGGACCTACTAAATAACCAGTCCCTCTATGCTAAGGTGACCTAGTCCTGTGTGTGTGTGTAACTTGAGACTCCACAGGTTAAACCCTAAACCGGCAATTTACAGAGATACCACATCTGTTGTCAAAGTGTAATACCTCTCTGTGGCGCCTCGTTTAAGAGTCTCAAACACGGGACTAGCCAGATATCCCTGCAGGGAAGGACCCAACCCTGGAGGGATATCTGGCTAGTGTTTGTCCATGTCTGTGTTTGAGATTCTGAAACGAGGCTCCGCGGACTCCATTTGCATATTCAGATTCCCAGGGGGCAATGCACCATTAATTTCACTGTGATTGAGTGCTTTAGCCAGCTGCCCGCAGTATCTTCCTCGACTGGTCTCCCTGAGATCAGTGAGAGCTTTGTGTGCAACATTCAGCAGGTGTTAGCTAGAAAAAAGGTAACCCTTCAGGGGTTGCAGTCCTTATTAGGTAGCCTTAACTTTGCGTTGTGGATTATGCCCATGAGGAGGGTTTTTTGTAAAATAGTAGGAAAGGGCTATCGTTGCATTTTGCACACATACAAATCATTAGGGATATGCATGCAGATATGCTAGTTTGGCTGCACTTTTTACAGGAGTACAATGGGAACTGCTTCTTTCAGGACCCTTTTTTATTTCCTCAGTGCGGTTTGGAAGGCTTTGTTTTTTTTCAACTTACTGCCCTTTGGGTAGTCAGCAGCAAAAGCCGTAATGTGGTGAATAAAGTGATGGCTGTATTAGACGCGGTGACAGTCTGGGGTCTGTAACTGAAACTGGCAACTAAAGGAATTTCGTTACTGTCTGACAGCCTGCTCTTGTGGTAGCCTCTTCCTCTGTGGCTTCCGGTCTCCCGCTTGCCGGCACCAGCCAGCACCCGGCAGCTGGCACCAGCCAGCACGCGGCACCAGGCACTAGCCTGCACCCGGCACCAGGCGTCATCCTTCGGCACCAGGCGGCAGCCACTGGCACCCACCAGCTGCCAGCATTCGGCGACAGTCGCCAGCACCCAGGAGGCGGCACCAGGTGACACCTGGCAGCTGCCAGCACCCTGTGGCAGCCGTCAGCGCCAGGGAGGCTGCACCAGGAGGCACCCGGCAGCTGCCAGCACCCAGCATTAGGCGGCACCCGACATCCGCGAGTACCCAGGAGGTGGCACCAGGTGGCACCCAGCAGCTGCCAGCACCCGGCATTAGGCAGCACCCGACAGCACCTGGTAGGCAGCACCAGGTGGCATCTGGCAGCTGCCAGCACCCGGCATTAGGCGGCACCCGGCAGCCGCCAGCACCTAGCGGCCGCTAGCACCAGGTAGCTGCCAGCAGCAGGCAGCAGCCGGCAGCTGCCAGCACCCGGCATTAGGCGGCAGCCGCCAGCACCCAGTGGCCGCTAGCACCAGGCAGCCACCAGCACCAGGCGGCAGCCGGCAGCTGCCAGCACCCGGCATTAGGAAGCATCCAGCAGCCACAAGCAACCAGCGGCCACTTGCACCAGGCAGCCGCCAGCACCAGGCGGCAGCCAGCAGCTACCAGCACCCGGCATTAGGCGGCACCAGTAAGCCGACAGCACCCGGGACCAGCCGCCAGCGATGTGCCACCTAGGCAGCATGGGAATACACTCACACATACACATTCACACACACACACACGCAAACTCACATATACACAGTCACATACATATATACACACTCACACATACACACAAACATATACACACTCACACACATATACACACTCACACACTTATACACACTCACATAACCACTCACACATATACACACACTCACACATACACTCTCTCTCTCTCACTCATACACACCTGATGCCCCGGGCCATTATACATGGAGCCGCCGCGGTACCCGCTTTATTGTGACTTCCGGGTACCACTCAAACAAGCGCCTTCACTCCTGTACATTCATGCAAGCAGGCAGCTGGCGGACCAATCAGACACCTCCTGTGACGTCATATGCCGACGTCAGCTGCAGGCGTCTGATTGATCCACCGGCCACCTGCTTGCATGAATGTACTGGAGTGAAGGAGCTTGTTTGAGCGGTACCCGGAAGTCACAATAATGTGGGTACCGCGGTGGCTCCATGTACAATGGGCATGCTTATCTTTTCATGGTGCCCCGGGCCTCAGTGGGAAGCCTTGCGGGCCGCATGCGGCCTGGGGGCCGCGTGTTTGAGACCCCGCTCTAAGTATTTGGTATTAGCGACAATCTTGCGGCAGCTAATGCTGCTGGGTCAAAGGCACTGGCTTTGGAGTCATTTCTTGCATCAAGTTAATTTTTCTCTTCCCAGAAAGGGGTGGAGTCGATACACGCCTTACTAGACATTGAGCATAGCAACTGTGGAAACTATGGAAACTATACCAGCGCTAATTTACTGTTAGATCCACAAGTCTTTGGCATGAGTAACATGGGCCGTGTAGTCGGCCACTTGGAGTGATTGGATACATTTTTTGTGCATTACAGCAAGTTTCCTGTCTGTCGACTCATCCAAGGTTGGCATTAAGTTTTTGCAAGGCTTATTGGCTAAGGGTTTCAGCCATGCCAGTTTATATAAATCTGTAGTAGGTATTTTGTTCTTCCTGAAGTTACATGGTAAAATCTCCTGGTTATCATTGTTTCCTGTTCGACAATTTCTGAAAGGTATGATAATACAGCACTTCCGGTCAGACGGAAGGAGACCTATATCCTTTGATCTATTGGAATAAAAATATGGGTTGTTTTGCATTTGTTTGTTTGGTAAAGTTGAGATTTTTTTTGTTCAAATCCTGTATTTCTTTAGCGTACTGTGGAACATTTCTCACTGTTCAATTGAGTTATTGGGTAAGTATCGCTGATCAGGTTTGTTTTCGGGGACGTGTGTGTCTCCAGGAACGGAGTTGCTCTTTTGGTTCACAGGTTCCAGACGGACCAGATTGGGAAGAGTGTGATGGTTAACCTTTGTGCCTTCCCGGGATCTGTGGTGTTCCACATTTTGATTTACACAATTGGTTGGTGTTTCACCAGGCATTCAATGGCCTATTTTTCATGCGTGGAAACGGTGATCCATAAACTACTGTAGGTTTCAATTTAATTCAGTATTACAGCGCTGTTTATCCAAATTGGGCTTGGGAAATTGCCAAATTTTGTCTCATTCCTTCCGTATTGGGGCAGTGTCTGAGGCAGCAAGGTTGAGTTTCCGGGAGGATAAAATTATAAGCATAGGGAGGTGGGTTCCTGGGAGAGCCAAGTTGTAGGTTCAACTAGATGCACTTGTTTAATCTCTATTGTCTCTTTAACAGGCAGAAGGACAGTATGGATCCTTGGATGTTCATTTGTCTACTGATCAGAGAAGAGGGCCCAAGGGCGGATTATATGGACAATCTCTCATTTTGACCATTCTAAAATTGGTCTTTAGTGATATGGCCTCAGGGGAAGGAAATTTTGCTCAACACTTTTCTCCTCTAGATCTTATAGTTATACATCTCGTCGGGAATGATCTTGGAAGGGCGTGTACAATGGATATGTTGTGGTGATTTCACCACGACTTGAAGGTTATCAAGCTATGTTTCATAATGCTACCTTAGCCTTTTCCAAGGTAGTTCCACGCTTGATATGGTCTACTAAGAATCTATGTTTTTGGAAACGATTCGGTAAAGATTTAATAAGGCCCTGGGGAAGTTTATGCCAGTGACCGACGGTTTTTCATATCGACACCTTGATATAGAGGGTTTTGTTACCGGGCCTATATCAGAAAGATGAGGTACATCTGGATTCTGTCGTGTTGGATATATTTGACATGGGTATCCGGTCGGCAAGAGAGAAATGGCTGAGGGGTTTGGGAGGTGGCCACACTGTAATCAGTGTGGGCGTTTGTGGAAAGTTCTCTTTTCAAGTCGGTCTTTATAATAGTTTTAATAGACTTTACAATTTGGAGTTTAATGAGTTAAAAAAACATTATTCATGGAAAAAGTTTTAATATACATTTATTATAGGTAACCCTATTAAAAGCCTCTCGGCCATTTCATGCCAACCAATTCCTGGTGTTATTCTTATATCGTCTGTTTAGCTTACAATATTAGAGATGGGGGTTAATGATCACATGGCTGGAGGAGGGGTTAGCGAGAGTTAGAGAGATGGAGTGGGGGAATCCACCCGTGTGCCTCGAGTCTGACCCAACCCAAGTTGGGCAGAGGGACAGAGGGACAGTGAAGAACAACCAGGAAAGGCTATGAATGGTGTCTTGGCAGAGTGACCCTAATCATTCGAGAACTAACCTGGCTACACTTTGGAAGAGCACAGCACCCGACTGGGTGGACTTGACTGATCATTAAGTAAAGGTAATGTACTGCATGAACTGTGTTTGCCTCCTTCTTCCTCACCCTGCAGCCTTCCTCACCATCAGCACCCTAATTAACTGTCCACACTATTCCAATGGACAACATTGTCATAGGACGATGATATGACCTCAATTCTGTAAATAGTTAGCACTTTTTAGGGGCCTTTCACACTTGCGGTTTTTTCCTGATATAGGGTGTGTGCCCACATGCCGGGTTAGGGCCGGTTTAGATGTGTAAACCGCCGGTCGGTTTACATAAGTTTTATGTAAATTTATGTTAATCCAAACCGGCGTTTGGATTAACATTAAAACCTATGTAAACCGACACCTGCACAGTAGCAGTAAAGAGTCCAAAAAAAACCTATATATAAGGGAAATAAAACCCTTGGTACCCCTCAGTGACCCAATAAGATTCACCAAGTTGTCTGATTGCACCACTATTTGCGAAATTTTGAGTTGTCGTAAAATGGCGTGCTGCAGCTGTAGATATTGGAAGAACAAGGATTGACTCAAAGGAAATTCCTTCCTGAGCTCCTCAAAAGTCTTTAATATACCACCAACTAACAACTGCGACACAAACCATTTCCCAACTCGTCTCCACTGGCCAAATCCCCTCAGACGCAACAACTCCACCCACCCGGGGTCAAACTATATCGACACATACCGCGAAATCTCCGTTATGCCTCTCCATTGTCTAACTCTTTGCCAAATTCTATCCAGCATGGCTAGCGTTGGGAATCTTCTGGGACTTACTCGGAACCTATCAGCCTCCAGACTAGCAAGCAGCGGGCCTTTGCCCACTATAAAATCAAGGATTCTCCCGGCCGATGTGGAATGTATGGAATTACCCCACCCCACCATATGCTGACACTGAGATGCCACATAGTACACCCACGGGTTTGGAACCGCCAGTCCACCCTCTTCCTTTGCACTCTGTAAGTGTTCTAGTTTAATATGTGCCCCGTTACCCTTCCAAATCAATTCCCGAAAAAGAGAGTTAATCCGGTAACATTTATTTTGTGCCAGCCAAATCAGGGCATTATGAAGTACATAAAGAACTTGGGACATGAGAATCATTTTAAGCAGATTAGCTCTACCCGCCACAGACAGGAACAATTTTTTCCATGCTCCAATCTTTTGCTGAAAACTATCGATAAGAGAAGTTAGATTGAGGCGCTCATAGTCCTCCAATTAAGCCGAAACCACAATGCCCAAATATTTAAATTCACTAACCACTCTCAGAGGGATCCCAGAGTCTAACGTCAGGGGAGCAGCCACGTCCAAGGGAAGTAACACTGATTTTTCCCAATTAATGGTTAGTCCCGAAATGGAGCTGAATTTTTCAATAGTTGTCATTGACAATCTCAAGGAATCTTGTGGGTCAGCTAGAAACAGCACCATATCATCCGCATATAAGGCCACTTTTTCCACAATATCCCCATACCTGAAGCCCCGAATGTCCTCACTACCCCTAAGCTTTGCCACCAACGGCTCCATGGCAATAGCAAACAGTGGAGGGAACAGAGGGCACCCCTGCCTCATCCCTCTATATAAGGAAAAGCACTCCGACAAAATACCATTCACCCTTATTTTAGCCTTAGGGGACACATATAGCAGCTGTACCCAACTGATAAATTGATTGCCAAATCCCATAGTTCTCATCACCGCCCACAGGTACTTCCATTCCACCCTATCAAAGGCCTTGGCAGCATCTAGGGAGACTATCACTTAGGGATGGGCGAGTCTACTCGCTAGGACTCGGCGATTCTGAAGGTACTCGCAGGACTCGTTACTCGGCGAATCTCCCAGCTTGGACTCGCACAGTGACGAGTCCAATGGAATTCAATGGCAATAAGCTTGACTCGTCACAGATACCCGCTGTCAGCAGCGAGTCTGAGCGAGTCTACGATTCCGAGTCCTACGAGTCTACGAATCCGAGTCCTGTATACTGTATTCGGGATTCGGACTGTGGAATACAGAATCTGTTATGTTCCGAGTCAGCACATCGTGCGTGTTAGGTCAGAAAACTTGTGAAGATAGCCAATCATAGTCAGTAATGGCATAGCAAAGTTGGTTGTGTCAGGACTATGATTGGCTGCTGTCCAGCGTCATGCCTATGTCATCTATGACAGGCAAGGCAGTATATAAGGCTTGTCCCCGCCATTTTGGGCACATTCCTGAGACGATCTGACCTAGTATAGGGAGAGAGAGATATATGCTGGAGCAGATCAGGGATTGTCAGTGTAGGGAAGATTCCTTTTATTAACCCAAAAAGCTCTTCTGAGAGCTAGGAGGAGGACGGAGTAGTGCTGTGTAGGCAGGCAGGCAGGCAGGGAGGGAAGGAAGGAGAAGCCTTAGAGTGCACACAGGACGGACCTCATAGCTTAGCTTACTCACTCAGCTTTGCTAACAGCTGCAGTCAGAGGCTTAGCTGAGGTGCTGTTTCATTTTTGTTTTTGCACCAGATCGATTTTTGTTCCTAATAAGCCATAGAGCGTTATTTTTTCTGTGGCAGACCAGTGCGTTGCTGCTAGCACGTACTCCACCTTAGGGAGTGTAGTGTGCGGCTTCACTGCCAAGTGTGAGTGCGCACACTTACCCCGCCAGCAAGTGACGCATTCAGCTAACCTAACCACATCTCGGTGGCTGTGCGCACTTGAAACTAATTTTTTTAGGGAGTGTAGTGTGCGGCTTCACTGCCAAGTGTGAGAGCGCACACTTACCCCGCCAGCAAGTGACGCATTCAGCTAACCTAACCACATCTCGGTGGCTGTGCGCACTTCAAACCAATTTTTTTAGGGAGTGTAGTGTGCGGTTTCACTGCCAAGTGTGAGAGCGCACACTTACCCCGCCAGCAAGTGACGCATTCAGCTAACCTAACCACATCTCGGTGGCTGTGCGCACTTCAAACAAATTTTTTTAGGGAGTGTAGTGTGCGGTTTCACTGCCAAGTGTGAGAGCGCACACTTACCCCGCCAGCAAATGACGCATTCAGCTAACCTAACCACATCTCGGTGGCTGTGCGCACTTCAAACCAATTTTTTTAGGGAGTGTAGTGTGCGGTTTCACTGCCAAGTGTGAGAGCGCACACTTACCCCGCCAGCAAGTGACGCATTCAGCTAACCTAACCACATCTCGGTGGCTGTGCGCACTTCAAACCAATTTTTTTAGGGAGTGTAGTGTGCGGTTTCACTGCCAAGTGTGAGAGCGCACACTTACCCCGCCAGCAAGTGACGCATTCAGCTAACCTAACCACATCTCGGTGGCTGTGCGCACTTCAAACCAATTTTTTTAGGGAGTGTAGTGTGCGGTTTCACTGCCAAGTGTGAGAGCGCACACTTACCCCGCCAGCAAGTGACGCATTCAGCTAACCTAACCACATCTCGGTGGCTGTGCGCACTTCAAACCAATTTTTTTAGGGAGTGTAGTGTGCGGTTTCACTGCCAAGTGTGAGAGCGCACACTTACCCCGCCAGCAAGTGACGCATTCAGCTAACCTAACCACATCTCGGTGGCTGTGCGAACTTGAAACTAATTTTTTTAGGGAGTGTAGTGTGCGGCTTCACTGCCAAGTGTGAGAGCGCACACTTACCCCGCCAGCAAGTGACGCATTCAGCTAACCTAACCACATCTCGGTGGCTGTGTGCACTTGAAACTAATTTTTTTAGGGAGTGTAGTGTGCGGCTTCACTGCCAAGTGTGCGCGCGCACACTTACCCCGCCAGCAAGTGACGCATACAGCAACACCTAACTCCAACTTGGTGACTGTGCATTCATCTACAATGTCTCAAAAAAAAACAATTACCAAAAAGGATGTTGCAAAGGGACAGGGACGAGCTCGTGGCCGCAGCAGTCTTGCCCAAGAAGGCACTGGTACAAGTACACAGCCTAGGATTGATAGAACGTCCTTTTTTCTACCTAGAAATCCCAGTACTCAAAGAAAACGTGTGTTGAGGCCGGATGAGCATGACAAGATAACATCTTGGATGGCTCAGACGCCCTCGACCACTGGTTCTTGCAGTACGCAATCATCCGTGGCAAGACATTCTAGTGTCGCTACAGACAATGCAGCGCCATCCAATCCTCAAAGTCGTCATATTGCCTCAACCCATCGGCAGCCAGAGGAAAATTTGAATATGGACCTTGGTCACTCGGATGACTTATTCGGTTCTTATCAAGGGGTTTCTTTGTCACTGCCTGACGAGATACTTGAAGTAGACGAAATGTCTACTCATGGCCAAAGTTTGGAAGTAGCGCGTCCTGAGGAAAGACACTTTCACGAAATGCAAACAGTATCTCAGGAGGTGGATGATGATGAGGATGATGAGACACACATCTCATCTGGCCAGCCTGCTCAGTCAGTTTATCCAGAATCCTTTGAACTGGAAGGGGTGGATGATGACACCACAGATCCTACCTGGATTGCTGAATTGCATAGCCAAGAGAGCAGCCAGGAGGACGAAAGTGGCTATGTACCACTGGCAAAATCACAAAGGCGTACTGTCTCCAGAACACAAACTGTGAGAACAGTTGCCCAAATAGCGTCAACTGTGGCACAAACTGTGCCAACTGTTGCACAAACTGCAAACACAGTTGCCCAAAATGTGTCCACAGTTGGTGTTGAACAGAGTCATCCTCCTCTTCCTCCAATTAAAAATAAAGGACGAACAGCCAGTGTGTGGAAATTTTTTAAGGATAGCCCAACATTACCAAATATGGTTATCTGTAAGATGTGCCAGGCAAGGCTTAGCAGAGGCACGGTAAAAGGAAACCAGAGCACCAGCAGTATGCGCAAGCATATGTCTCTTAAGCACCCAATTCAGTGGGCACCCTATCAGGGTTCAAAATCAGTGCCTTCTGATCCAAACACTTCCAGGCCACCTCAGATACATCCTTCACCAGCAAGTGTTCAGGCTTCAGCTCCTGCTCAAGCGTACTCCTCCCAAGGTGCTTTACAAGACAGACATGACAGTAGTCAATCCTCTTGTCAGTCTGGTCCAAACGTGCAGTTGTCAGTGCCACAGCTGTATGAAAGACAGCGGAAGTTCCAACCGACACACCCATATTCCCAAAAAGTGACAGCGAAAATAGCCAAGTTGTTAGCTGTGGAAATGCTGCCGTTTAGGCTTGTGGGTACAGAGTCTTTTCGGGAGTTGATGGCTGAGGCAGCACCACGATACTCTGTACCCAGCCGGTACTTTTTCTCACGTAGTGCCGTTCCCGCCTTACACCAGCACGTGGTTAACAACTTAAAACGTGCTTTAACAAATGCTGTCACCGCCAAAGTCCACCTAACTACGGACACGTGGACAAGTAGTTGTGGACAGGGCAGATACATTTCACTAACGGCTCACTGGATCAACCTGGTGGAGAGTGTCCCAACTTCTAAAACTGTACCATCTGACATACTTCCAACTCCACGAATAGCGGGCCCAACATCATTCCGGGTGTCTGCCTCCTCATATATGTCCAGTGCCCAATCTGCTTCTGCCACTTCCTTGTCCACTGCTGAGCCTCAAGCACCATCACGTCCGAGTTGGGAGCTTTGCAGTACTGCTTCTGCAAGGCGACAACAGGCTCTTCTGAAGCTTATCTGCCTAGGTGACACACGTCACACTGCAACAGAGTTGTGGAAAGGTCTCAAGCAACAGACCGATGAGTGGCTGGCCCCACTGGAACTACAACCAGGTCTAGTTGTGAGCGATAATGGTGCAAACCTTGTGGCGGCAATAAAGCACGGTAAACTTGTACATGTGCCTTGCATGGCTCATGTCCTGAACCTGGTAGTTCAGAAATTCCTCAAAATATACCCAGAGTTATCTGAGCTACTGGATAAGGTGAGGCGAATTTGCGCCCACTTTAGACATTCGTCCACAGCAGCTGCAAGTCTTTCTGCCCTTCAAATCCAATTTAACTTGCCGAAACACAGGCTAATTTGCGACATGCCTACGCGATGGAACTCCACCTTCCATATGCTGGCAAGGTTTAATGAGCAGCAGAAGGCAATAGCGGAATTTCAGCTGCAACATGCCCGTCAACCTGGAAGTCATACCACACACATCGGTACTTTCGAGTGGGTCTGGATCGCTGACCTTTGCGAGTTGCTGGATAACTTCGAATACTGTACCAAACTCGTCAGTGGGGATCAGTCGATTATAAGTCTCACCATCCCCATGCTCTGCCTGCTCCAAGAATCCCTATTGAATGTCAAAACAGATGCTTTGAGAGCACAGCGGATGGCTATGGAGCCAGAATTGAACATCGCTGATCCTAGCCACCCTAGCCAATATCAGCAGGCTACATTGGTTCAGGAAGATGTTGATGAGGGTGATGATGAAGAAGATTTATTTTTCTCTGGTACTGATGTGAACCCTGATGGGACTCCCAACCCTACGTTTATGTCGGTACAGCATGGGTGGGCTGAAGAGGAGGAGGCGGACACCGATTTAGAGGCCACGACGCGTAGTGATCTTCATTCTGTTGTAACCGAGGAGATGAGTCTTTGCAGCTTAGCACACATGGCTGAAGTAATGTGTCAATGTGTCTCCAAAGATCCACGCGTCATACACATCTATGACAGCGACCTCTACTGGTTGTCAACGTTTTTGGACCCACGGTACAAAGACAAATTTCAGTCGCTGCTGTCGCACTCATCCAGGGGCTTAACGATGGATCATGTAAAGAGGGTTCTTCTTGATATTTTGCTGGCAATATCACCGTCTGAATCCGCTATACATCGAAGAACCAGCTCTTTCCAACAGCAGCCTTTGGTTGGGACACAAACGCCATCAATGACAAGAAGAGGTGGGGGTAAGATGTCCGCCAACTGGGCGATGTTCAACAGACCTTCCAATCAAGAACGTAATTTGACTACGGTGACCTTGAGTAGGAGACAACAATTGTCCAACATGGTGCAGCAGTATCTCAGTGACAGTACCAGCTTCCTAACCGACCCTTCTGTACCCTTTAATTACTGGGTTTCCAAGCTGCACACTTGGACTGAGCTGTCATTGTATGCCTTGGAGGTGCTGGCATGCCCAGCTGCTAGTGTGACATCAGAGCGTGTTTTCAGTGCCGCTGGGGGTATAGTCACTGATAGAAGGTCCCGCCTCACCACAGAAAATGCCGACAGGCTCACTCTAATTAAATTCAACAAGGATTGGATATCATCACAGTTCCTAAGCCCTCCTGACGACAGTACACAATCCTAGATTAACCTAATCATAATTTATATGATTGGGATATTGCGCTGTTAACAATATGCCCATTTTTGACAGGAATTAATGACAAGTCCCGTAGCTCTGTTGATTTGATTCGGCACCCAGTCCAAGCAATAATATGCTATGGGCCAAGCGCCCTGCTTTATGTAAAAAAAATACTTTATTAAGCCCTTTGGGCTAATTTTTTGAGGCACCAAGCCTAGGACTGCATAGTTGGCCTTGCTTCTTCTATGCTCCTAGTCCAAGCAATAATATGCAATGGGCCAAGCGCCCTGCTTTATTTATAAATAGACTTTATTAAGCCCTTTGGGCTAATTTTTTGAGCCACCCAGGCTAACAAGCTTATCATGCTTTGGGAGACACCCTGGCTAACAAGCTTTTTATGGCCCTTAGGCCTACATTTATACCAAAAATGGGATACAGCCCCTTGGGCTAATTTTTTGAGCCACCCAGGCTAACAAGCTTATCATGCTTTGGGAGACACCCTGGCTAACAAGCTTTTTATGGCCCTTAGGCCTGCATTTACACGAAAAATGGCAAACAGCCCCTTGGGCTAATTTTTGGAAACACCCAGCCTAACAAGCTGAACATGGCCCTTAGGCCTGCATTTATACCCAAAATGCAAAACAGCCCCTTGGGCTAATTTTTGGAAACACCCAGCCTAACAAGCTGAACATGGCCCTTAGGCCTGCATTTATACCCAAAATGCAAAACAGCCCCTTGGGCTAATTTTTGGAAACACCCAGCCTAAGAGGCTTATCATGGCCCTTAGGCCTGCATTTACACTAAAAATGCCAAACAGCCCCTTGGGCTAATTTTTGGAAACACCCAGCCTAACAAGCTGATCATGGCCCTTAGGCCTGCATTTACACGAAAAATGGCAAACAGCCCCTTGGGCTAATTTTTGGAAACACCCAGCCTAACAAGCTGAACATGGCCCTTAGGCCTGCATTTATACCCAAAATGCAAAACAGCCCCTTGGGCTAATTTTTGGAAACACCCAGCCTAAGAGGCTTATCATGGCCCTTAGGCCTGCATTTACACTAAAAATGCCAAACAGCCCCTTGGGCTAATTTTTGGAAACACCCAGCCTAACAAGCTGAACATGGCCCTTAGGCCTGCATTTATACCCAAAATGCAAAACAGCCCCTTGGGCTAATTTTTGGAAACACCCAGCCTAACAAGCTGAACATGGCCCTTAGGCCTGCATTTATACCCAAAATGCAAAACAGCCCCTTGGGCTAATTTTTGGAAACACCCAGCCTAAGAGGCTTATCATGGCCCTTAGGCCTGCATTTACACTAAAAATGCCAAACAGCCCCTTGGGCTAATTTTTGGAAACACCCAGCCTAACAAGCTGAACATGGCCCTTAGGCCTGCATTTATACCCAAAATGCAAAACAGCCCCTTGGGCTAATTTTTCCAGGCACCAAGCCTATGCCTCCATCGTGGGCATTGCATGTACTATGCTCCTAGTACAAGCAATTCTATTGTATGGGCCAAGCACCCTGCTTTCTGAAAAAAATGTATATGAAGCCCCTTCAGCTAATTTTTTTAGGCAACAAGCCTATGCTTGCATCGTGGGCATTGCTTGGACTATCATCCTGCTGGAGCCTGGAGAAAGGTCCCACTGTACGCTCTGTAGAAAACGCGTAGACGCGATGTGTACCAAGTAGATGTCCCAGCCTCTCACATGTGTGTTCCTAGTCTTGTTGCCATAGCGAGGCATTAAGTAACCCCCCAAACACAGGCACTGTTTATTTGTCAGCAACATTTGTCTGTGGAGTCATGATTTTACACTTAGTAACCAAGGTGACTTCATGCTCCATGCGGTCCGTAAAGTACTTGCTAATGATGCTCTCTCTCCCCTGTCCTCCACGCCAAATGTCTCGGGGTAATCCTTGACTCATCCCTCTCCTTCAAGCCCCACCTCTAGTTCCTAACCAAGTCCCTGTCACTCCAACTCAAAAATATTTCAAGAATTTGCTCGTTACTCAACCCTGACACAGCTAAAACACTCATTAATGCCCTCATCATCTCCCGCCTTGACTACTGGAACCTCCTTCGCACAGGCCTCCCTGCCAACTCTCTTGCACCTCTCCAATCTATACTAAACTCTGCTGCCCGACTAATCCATCTGTCCTCACGCTACTCACCTGTCTACACCCTCTGCCAAGCCCTTCACTGGGTCCCCGCCCCACAGAGAGCTCACTTTAAAACACTGATCATGACATTCAAAGCCTTACACAACCTATCCCCACCATACATCTCCGACATGATCTCCCGATACCATCCCTCACGCTACCTGCGTTCATCCAAAGAACTTCTCCGACACTCCCCCCTCATCTCCTCTTCCCACAACCGCATACAGGATTTCTCCCGGGCATCAACCATGCTCTGTAACTCGCTGCCCCACCTCATCACTCACTCGCCTACCCTGGGAACCTTCAAGAAACACCTAAAGACTCACCTCTTCCGACAGGCCTACAACCTGCCATGACACCCCGCTACACGCCCCACGACCGACACCTTCCCCACCCTATTGTATCCCCACCCACCCCTCGTTGAATGTGAGCCCACGCGTACAGGGTCCTCTCCTGTTGTACCTCTATGACCTTATTGTCTATGTTTATTGTACTTCTCCTTGTGTACCTTATCCTCATGTAAAGCGCCATGGAACCTATCGGTGCTATATAAATAAATAATAATTATAATGATGATGACTTTAAGCCCACCCACAAAACAACCTACACATCCTTTCCCTGAAAAAAGACAGACACAAAGCAGTTTTTGTAAACTGGGTATTATTCCGCCATAATGGTAAAAATGTCAGAATTTTTTTTTTTTTTTTTTTTTTTGGTACAACTTTGTAAACAGGAAAATATAAGAAATAATAACAAAGAAATTGTGCAATGCACATGAACACAAAATAAAAAAAAAAAAAAAAAGGGGTCTACAGCTGCTGGTAGGTTGCCGCATCCTCCGGCCTTGCCAGTAAAGTGACACCGTCACCCTGGTCCTGCAAGAGGTCAAGGGCCCCATGAATGGCCTCCGGCAACCCTTGAGGGTGGATCCTCTGGGCCGGTGTGGGGAAAAATGGTAGGTCCCTGTTAGGTGGCCATTGTGGAAAGGTAGGTACAGGCCTCTGGGGTGGCACATGGCTGTCCCGGGGTGTGGGCCTGTCTTGTAGGTTGTAGTGTCTGAGTTGCCACCCCTCCAAATAATTGAAAACCTCACCTGGGTGGTTTGGTGGGCGACTGGCGTCAAGCACAATCTGTAATGCTGACCTTGCCCGCAGTAGCCTGTGAAATGGAATTTCATCCAGGAATGGTATCAGACTGTGGGCAAAGTCAGCATTACTTTGTGCACGCCGTCTATTAGGTGACCCCGGGATCAGACCATGGCTGGTGTGAGGTGGGCATCCAGGTTCCTCCTCTTGCGGCCGGACATGCCCCAAAGCTGGGGTTGGTGCTGGTGGCGGCGGTGGTGGTGTTGGTGCTGGTGGCGGCGGTGGTGGTGTTGGTTCTGGTGGCGGCGGTGGTGGTGTTGCTGCTGCTGGTGGCGGCGGTGGTGGTGGTGCTGGTGCTGGTGGCGGCGGTGGTGGTGGTGTTGGTGCTGGTGGCGGCGGCGGTGGTGGTGGCGCCGGCCGTGGTGGTGGTGGTGGGTTTTCTCCACGCCGCCTTCTGTTTGGCGGTGGAGGGTTCACAGCACGCCGCCCTCTGTAGTAAGCTTCTCTGTGGGTAAAGTAAAAAAAAATTTGGTGAATGCATTGCATTTGGAAACAAAAACATAGGTCAAACATTAAGTTGCACGCTTTTTAGACTCTGTGTATCTGTGTATTATTAATCAGATATTTGTTATTATTATGAAAGAATAACCAACTGTACATAACATAAAGGAATACGTGACTTTCTTTGCTAATTCCATACTAATACATAATTTTTCACCCCCTGATTAACACCCACCCCCCCCCCATCCCATCTAATCTAGACGATCAATAACACCAATGGTTCACATGAAAAAAAAAAAGTCCCCCTGACTTCACTTTTTACTTGACATACTTAATTCACAAAACTTTTAGCTTATATCATCTATATAAAGCAGGGAAGGGGTTGAAAGGTATACAATATATATATATATAATCTATTTATATAATCGGGAGTTTGAAATTCCGGCACTGTAGCCTAATCCCAAACTCCTTAGCGTCACTGCGAGCGGAGACGCGTATGCGCCTTCGCGAGCCGCAGACGCTTAACTCACACAGCCGCTATAGCGTTTTCTCTAGCGGCCTCGCGCCCTCCGCTCACAGCAAGACCTGCGCCCCTCACAGCGCCCAATCCGCCCCGGCATGCTGGCATTTGTACTTCCCCCGTCTGTGCACCCACAGGTCTTAGCAGATCACTGATGCTGACAGCGGGGGGGACAACACAGACAATCAAATCAGGAGGAGGTCAGTGTCAGGAGGAGATGACAGACGCCCGCCGGGGCCTGTGACACTGCAGAGGTCACAGCGGGGCTGTGTGTGCGGACAACGGGGAGGCCGGGGGCTACGGACGTACCGGACACGTCCTCTGCTCCTGGAGATGTGCCGCGGTTCCGCGCTCGCAGCGTATCTGACGCTGGAGCCGCGCTCACCACGCCCACACCACGCCCTCTGCCAAACAACCCACACCTCTCACTAACCTCCTGCAGCTAACCACACCCCATGTTTACCTTTGCCATGATGTCATTTAGCTGCGGCTGCTATCTTTAATAAGGTCAGAAATGATGGCAGTAATCGGATCTCTGCTCCCTCTAGCACGCCCCAACACTGTAGCACCATCTATTAACCCTATTCTCATCACCTATATACTCTGCTACCCACTGAGCCGCCTGTATACTCTGCTACCCACAGACCCGCCTGTATACTCTGCTACCCACAGAGCCGTCTTTATACTCTGCTACCTCAGACCCGCCTGTATACTCTGCTACCTCAGACCCGCCTGTATACTCTGCTACCCACAGACCCGCCTGTATACTCTGCTACCTCAGACCCGCCTGTATACTCTGCTACCTCAGACCCGCCTGTATACTCTGCTACCCACAGACCCGCCTGTATACTCTGCTACCCACAGACCCGCCTGTATACTCTGCTACCTCAGACCCGCCTGTATACTCTGCTACCCACAGACCCGCCTGTATACTCTGCTACCTCAGACCCGCCTGTATACTCTGCTACCTCAGACCCGCCTGTATACTCTGCTACCCACAGACCCGCCTGTATACTCTGCTACCTCAGACCCGCCTGTATACTCTGCTACCTCAGACCCGCCTGTATACTCTGCTACCCACAGACCCGCCTGTATACTCTGCTACCCACAGACCCGCCTGTATACTCTGCTACCCACAGACCCGCCTGTATACTCTGCTACCTCAGACCCGCCTGTATACTCTGCTACCCACAGACCCGCCTGTATACTCTGCTACCCACAGACCCGCCTGTATACTCTGCTACCCACAGACCCGCCTGTATACTCTGCTACCCACAGAGCCGTCTTTATACTCTGCTACCTCAGACCCGCCTGTATACTCTGCTACCCACAGACCCGCCTGTATACTCTGCTACCTCAGACCCGCCTGTATACTCTGCTACCCACAGAGCCAAAATGGAAACTAATGTATATATTTATAAATAATACTAAATGTACACAACAGTGCTGCAGACACATACCTTGGCATACGGGCCACCGGGTGAAGGAAGGACAGCCGGTCATAAAAGTGGTAGTGGTTGAGCAATGGAGCGGCTCCCGGTTGTCTCTCTGAGTACTGCCGGTACTGCTTCTTATGCTGGTCCCGGCAGCTCCTCCACCGTTTTTTAAGATGGTCAACTGTGAAATGATTTGAAACCGGGTTTAGAGATGTGTAATATTTGAAACAACAAAAGTATGTGTACAAATCAACAATAACATTTTATTCATTTTGTGTGTGTAATGTGTATACAAGGCACAGTGACACGACAGTGTGGAACATCATCAACAGCATTACGGACATTGAGCTCACGTGGCCACAATCACAAATGAGGCAGGACACATGTCAACGCATAGAGAATGTAATAGTGCGGGCACCAGACTCTGGTCATTAGTGGTATTTATATACACCCAACCCCTTGGCCGAAAGAGCCAGGAGGATCAGACATTAAACTCATTGTACTGTTGTGAGCCCATCCAAATATAGGCAACTATGCGGTGGAGCATGATAACACATTCAGGGTCCTGTATACCCTGCTATGGGGGCCCTGTATTCCCACTGCTGGGGGCCCTGTAAACCCACTGGGCCACTGTCTACCCACTGCTGGGGGCCCTGTATACCCACTGCTGGGGGGGCCTGTACACACACTGAGGGCCCTGTATACAGGGACTGACTGGCACCCTACAGTTTGGGTCGCAACCCTCCCTCACTGGCCCGACACAGGTGAGGACGGGGGGTGGGGGGGGGGTGATGACTGGCGGCCGCCTCACAGTCACCGCAGCTCCCGCATTATCCTATGGCTCGCTCCCAGCCGCAGCCTCGCTCTCCTCACAGCCGCTCGCTAACAGTCGCAGCCGCACGCCACTCACAGACGCTCACTCCCGGACGCAGCCGCGTGCTGATGACGTCATCGCGCGGCCAGGAGCTTCCGTTTCCGCCTGCTGCTTCAGGGACATGCGGATTATTCATGCTCCTGCAGCCGCATGACCCGTGGCACCTGGGCCAGTCCGCCCCTGCCTGTATACGACAATATGGGGGCATGTATACCCAGCTGGGGGCCTGTATACTCTGCAGGGGAGGTGTATACTCTGCTGGGGGGCTGTCTACCAGTGATAGCCGCTGTATACCAGGATGGCGGTGAATATGTTTTCATAGTTTTTCGGGGCAAAAATAGGGGGATCGGCTTATACACGGGTCGGCTTATACACGAGTATATATACAGTAAATGCAATATATAACGTGTGAACTCATTTAACTTACTTAGATTGCTCTGTTCCTCATGGTCACTCCGATGGAACGCAGGGAACATCTCTTGGGCGATCTCTCTCCAGGCTGTATTAATTAGGGTCGTATCCCCATACTCAGGATCTGTAGGGAGCCATAGAAATGGACGAGCCTCCACAAGTGCAATAAGACGCAGCGTGTTCACCATGCCACGTCCTGCTGCCATGATTGCACTGATGAATGGATCGCTCTGTGTGTGCGCCTGTCAGCGCGACTCGCTTCCTGTTTCCTTAAACCATGGTGTGTGCTGGAGAATCCCTTCCCTCGCATCATCGGCTACAAGCCTCAAAATAAGAGAAAAACCAGCGAGTTTGGACTCGCACACTTTCAGAGACACATCAGCGAGTTGTAAATGTCATTATTCGCTATTACTCGGGTCCCTATTCATTAACATTGGACTCGCTGGACTCGCAACGAGTCCCGAGTCCTTGACTCGGACTCGTTGGGGTCTTGCGATTCCGAGTCTTTTCGGACTCGCCCATCTCTACTATCACTCTCTGTCCTACATTATCTGCCCTTGCTTGCATATTCAAAAATAATCTCCAGAGGTTGATAGCCGTGGATTTATTTGTCATGAATCCTGATTAATCTTGGTGTATTAAAGAGTCAATGACCCTATTACGTCAGTTGGCTAACAGTTTGGCCAATAATGTAATATCAGTGGTCAATAATGAGATTGGACGATATGAGGCTGGATCCGTCAAATCTTTTCCCGGCTTTGGCAATACAACAATTATGGCCTCCCGCATAGACCCCGGCAACTCCCCCTCCGCCAAACCGGCCGTGTAGACCTCTTTCAAAATAGGGAGTAACATATTTTTATATTTCTTATAGACCTCCCCCGGGATGCCATCTCCCCCTGGAGCCTTATCGTTAGGCAGAGAGGCCAGAGCAGCTTCATGTTCCTCCATGTCGAAAGGCTCTTCAAGGAGCATCTGCTCAGTAGATGAGAGTTGGGGAAGCTGCACTCCTGCTAAGAAGTCCCCAATTTCTTCTTCCGTCGGCTGTACCTGGGACCTATATCAATCAGAATAAAATCCCGTCATCATCTCCAAAATGGAGTGTTCGTGCCCATCTTTCCCTTTTAATTTAGGAATATACGCAGATTCCCTTTGAGCTGCCACCACCCTGGACAGAAGATGGCCCGCCCTCTCACCTTCCTCAAAGAATTTCATCGTATAAAACATTCTTTTCCGTTCCACAGTTTTTATGGACGTATTCCTGTGCCTCAGGGGTTTGCGCCTCTACCAATGCCTCCTCAGCATTCTCCAATGCCCTAATCAACTCCTGAACTCTCCTGTTTGTTTTAGACTTAACCCTTGAGATTTCTTTGATACACAACCCTCTCATACAGGCCTTCATGGTTTCCCAGACCGTCAACACCGAGGCTGAGCCAATATTAATTTTAAAGAACTACGTCAGCTCAACCCCCATACTACTGTCCAAGTCTATTAATTGAAGCCAGAATGGGTTTAACCTCCACATGGGTCTCCTGGCAAGCTCAGCTCCTTGTCCCCGAAGAGTCACATGGATGAATGTATATCCAAATCACCTGTATCCCACCCCTATCAGAGTGTACAGATGACAAGTGAAACTATATTAATTTGCACAAATTAATTTTTTATTTATTAAAATTCATATTTAAAACTTACACTTTCAGGTACCATAATAATAGAATATATCACATAAGGGTGAGCCACTAAAATATACTTTTACCCTCTTTGCACACATACATTATCCTACCCAAGTACTTAAAGAAAAAGCAGTATCCTACTTCCAGCTATCTAGATCTTACATCAAGCATTAATTGCTATGTATAAAGCAGGTTTTTATTACCCTCTGCTGCAGTTACTTTCACAGGAGTGCAAATCCGTAGTGACCCCCACCAAACTGCCTATGTACGTTTCAAAGTTGCTTTGTCCTCAGGGCATGCTGAGGTAAAATTAATATGGTTTCACTTGTCATCTGTACACTCTGATAGGGGTGGGATACAGGTGATTTGGATATATATTGTTGTAAGTGGAATTGAAATAAGCTGGACTTTGATTTTATTATCACATGGGTGAATGGTCTGACAGAGTTCTAGCAAGTATGTCACCTCACTAACCATGTCCAACAGTAAGCCATTTCCCAAAGCCAGGTCAATCCTGGACAAAGATGCAAAGGTAGTCGAAAAACAGGAGAATTTATATACTCCTGTGTTATGAATTCTCCAAATATCAAACAATGCTATTTCCTTCAGAACCGCACCGAACGGGGTACAATTACCACCCGGTCTCATTGCTTCCCGCCTACCCCTGTCCTAATAGGAATCAGGGATATTATTAAAATCCCCTATCATCAAGAAGGGAACTCCCAGAAAGTCCCCCACAATCTCCATGATCTTGTAAAGCAGTTTCCCACAGTATGGTGCAGGTATATATATTGCAATCAGTAACATTAATATTCCGGACAGCCTACAGAACAAACATACAAAGCATCCCAGTGGGTCAGTAATCACCCTACGATGCTCAAAAGGTATACCTGAGCTGACAAGTATGCTGACCCCACGTGAGTACGGTGAATATGTTTCGTGATACCATGCCCGCAGCCAGCTTTTATTAAGGAGGTGTATTTTACCCTCTACCAGGTGAGTTTCTTGTAAGCATATTACTGAGGGCTTGACATCATGCAAAAAAGTAAACATTGCCTGTCTCTTCTCTCCAGATGCCAGCCCCCTAATATTCCAGCTTACAATCTTTATTTTATCCGGCATTGCCCCTCTTTTCCAAACATAGTGCCCTCTCCATCCCTAATAGTGTAAATGCGGTATTACGGTACTTTCAGTAGATCCTGTGTGACGTAAAAAATAAATCATCATGGCCACATTAGTAGGACCCACACTATGTCATGACCCTCTTAGTAGACCTCACACTGTGTCGGACTTATTAGTAGCCCCTACACTGTATAATAGCCCCTTTGTAGCCCCCACACTGTATAATGGCCCCATCAGTAGCCACTACTCTGTACATTGACCCCCTTTGTAGCCCCCCACACTAAATCAAAGCTCCATCAATAGATCCCACACTATGTCATGGCCCCCTCTGTAACCACCACTTAGAAGCCACACATGGTGTCATGGCCCTTTAGTAGCCCTAATAACTGTCTTGGCCCCCTTAGAAGCCCTCACACTGTATCATGGCCCCATCAGTAGCCACTACTTTGTACAATGACCCCCTTTGTACCCCCCCAGACTAAATCAAAGCTCCATCAATAGCCCCAACACTATGTCATGGCCACCTCCATAGCCCCCACACTTTATCATGTCCCCCTCTGTAACCACCACACTGTATCATAGCCCCATTAATAGCTCGCACACTATATGATAGCTCCTTAATAGCCCCTTTGTAGGCCCCTTTATAGAAGCCTTGTTAGTAGCCCCACTATTTTTGAGGGGCTGCCACACAGTATGGCCATAACACAGTTTTAAAATAAGAAATAAACATAATATACTCACCTTACACCAGCGAACCATCAGCAGACAGTGGCTGTGGTAGGTCCCAGGCATAAATGCAGTGATGTCATCGCACCTGGACTCACATCCTGTGTCTGTCACAGCGCGATGATTACATCATCACATCGCTCCAGCCAGGATCTGCCATCCTGTACGCCACAGAACAAAAAGCAGCAGAACAAGGAGATCGAGTCTCCCTGTTCTGCCATAGAGTGTAACTGTATCAGTTCACTGTGCTCCCTGATGCAATCAAAAGTAGCAACAGCTTTGGGTGGGCCCCTCACATTGTGCAGGGCTAAGCGGCCATTACTGCAATAAGCTCTGTGTACTATGCAGCTGCCGAGGGAGACAATGACACAAGCCACCTCCTATTTGGCTCCACAATGTAAGTTTTCAAAGTGTATTATCTCGGGGTATAGGGGGGCTCAAGGGCTGGGGGACCCCTTGCCTGGATGCAGCAGACATGCTGCATCCAGTGCTGTTATCACCATGCCTGGTTTGGTGACAGGTCCTCTTTAAATCTCCTCTCCGATTTATATTACTTTTATTAAACAACAAAAATTGCTCTAATGTGCTCAGTGTATATATATATGCCTTTTTCATAATAATGCATTTAATGTGGTACTGCTTTTACATGGTTAAATTGGTTTTATGAACATTTTCTTATCTTATGTCTTTGGTGTAAGTAATACCACAATGCTACATATTTATATCATATTATGAAATTTTCATTTCAATGTTATTACTGTTTATAAGAACTGACAACCTTACATATGTAATTTTGTAACAAGTTTTGAGCCTAAGTATTCGGCTCACATCCATTGATTATTCACCTGTGTGCATTAATCAGCATGTGCTCTTATTGTATATAAGGAAGTAGGGGGAGGTTTTCTAATGATGTTGATAAAGGATGTGATCCAAAAGGTGTCCAGCGTGCGTGACCACGTTTCACTTTTCAATCATGTTTTTATATTCTATTTTGCACATATAAATTTTGGATATATGAAGATTGAAGTCGAGTGCTGGAGTCTTTCACAATTCGTATTGGGAGGATCACAGACGTCCTGCTCCGAGCACTATCCGGATCTCAGGTGAATCCAGTGAAGCACCATCCCCCTTCCGTGTTCCCAATTGTGTTTCAGAACGATCTTACCTCTCCTGACGATGATTCAGAGGCTTCCGATGTCGTGTCAGCAGAGCAGCTGCTTGTCTTTCAATCTGGTCACAGGGTGTGATTTCTGACCTCATGCGTATTGACAGACGGCTCATTGATACCTAATTTCAGAAAGCCAGCTGTCAATCAGCATGATGTCAAAAGTTATGTCCGTTGACATTGCATTCCAGAACAAGAAGATCAGTTGTGTATGACACGGACCAGCAGAATTGCTGGCAGGACTGGTCAGTGACTGTTCTGAGCTGGCAACAGACAGGTAGTCAGCAAAAACGAAGTCCTGTATAACCCCTTTAAGTATGAGTGCCACACAAACAAATGCACAAATTTACACACCTTGACATGTGATTGTGTTGGTTGCAAGGGCCATTGTGCGCAAAGGCTTGGCTAGAGTTCGGTTCATGGTGGCTGTGCCTAGCAGTTGTGGTCCTAACTGCACATGTAAAGGGATAAAGTTTCTTCTTTATGCCAGTTGGGATTATCAGCCTGATATGGCTGGCACTTCAGTGGGTGCTTGGGAGATAGGTGTTAGTAAGCAGCATAGATGTTTAACCCTTCACAACCAGGGCTGGCTCCCAGGGAGATGATGAGGGTAATGGTGGTGAGTGTAGTGGAGAAAGTAGGGTCTTTTGCTTTACCTTTTTACAGAAGTTTCGGTATCAAGTCCAGTGTAGTACATCCACCACCAGGCAGGTGGTCTGGCCAGTCTGATGAGAACTGGAATCCGTTCTGCTGTGTGAGTACAATGCTGTGCAAATTAATTGGGACAAAGCATTTTTTTAAGTAAAATCATAAATTGGTTACCAGTCAGTGATTCAAACCAGTTTTAACTGCTTTGAACAGGTGTGAGAATACAACCTTGAGTAACAAAATGTGGTTTGACTGGGTTTAGTCATAAAATAACAGCTAGCTGCCCCCTCAGCTTCAGTTGAGAGCTTGTTTCTGTGAAGAGTGGTTTAGTGTACTTTTCCTCTCAGTGTGATTCGTGCCTGTAAAAATGGATGTTACTCCACGGAAAAGGTCTAGAATTAGTACTCAGAGAACTCCACTTTAGTTGCTGGTGAGTTTGAATCTCACCAGCATCCTGTTCTGCCACCAGGCCCTATAATTCGGAATGACCTAGGGACTGATCCCTTGACTGCAGCTGGTCCCTTTAGATCAGCTCCTGCTACCTCCTCACTGGACCTCTCTTTCACCTACTCTGTCCTATTGCACTACATCTAAAGCCTCCCCCTCACCAGGAACAATGTCACATGTCCAAATTAGGCATCAAGTGCACGGTCTCCTGACAAGGAATCAAGAAGTGTGTGTTCGCTTCAGACATCCAGCAGAAGGACCACGATTCTCCTCAGACATGGCATTACATGATGTTTACTTGCAATACCATTTTGTAGTGGCAAGACACAGGGCCTCCACACTATCAATGGAAAGAAAAAAAAATGTCTCCTAAAAGAATAATAGGAAAATACAAAAGCAAAATGAATTTAAAAAAAAACAAAAAAGAAAACATATTTCAGCCAATGAAGCTGTTGGCTTGTTTTTGTGGATACATACAATGGTGTGATTGCAACTTATTGCATTTGGGGTTTGATTTTTTCTTTCAAAGACTTTTATGGGTTATATTTTAGATCCTAGATTTTTATATGGGTGACTCAAACTTTTACTTTTATTTTTGTTACATAACATAGGTGACTTGAACCTGCAATTGCTTGACCACTTGTTTTGTATAGTGAACTATTGCAGTATTATAGAATATAGCAAAAAGTATGGCCTTATAAAGCTCATCTTATGGCAGGGCGTCACAGGAGTGTGTGACGTCAATAGGGACCAATGGGTGCCAAAAACGGTATGCCTTATGGTACCTTTACACGCCTCTACCGAAAGGTAGAAACTGGCAGGTGTCGGAGACAATTGTACCTTGTACTTTCAAAACACCGCGAAGTGGCGGCGTGTAATTCAGGTTGTTGCCACCTGTCTCTTTGGATACCTGTCTTTCAGCCGTGCTGAAAAACAAGCAGGTATAAACCCTATGGTAGCGGCGTTTAATCGGGGCACAGGTACGGTATTTGAGTTACCTGGGGCGTGCTTGAGCGTCATGTATACCACGCCCCATCAGCTATCATTGGTGGGGACTACTGTGTACCCATTGGCTGTCCATGCACAGAGCAGCATATTTAACGTTCTGACCAGTCACACTACACATTTGCTATAGCGTCATGTATTAGCCAGCCTCCCTGCGCTGGCTGGCCAATCGTGATATTATTGCATTGTCCAATCACCGTACGAGCGCCGCGTAATACACAACTCTGTCACGCCTATGTAGTTACGGCGCACAATATGTACGCCCAGATTCCCTTGTGGTAGCGGCGTGTAAATCAGGGAAGGTGCTCCGTTGAAAATGTGCGCGTGCACGTGAGGTGCCTACCTCTTGCTACCTTCGGTAGCGGCGTGTAAAGGTACCATAATGGTACGCGTGCGTTTTCAATGGTTGCTAACGGTACCTGATACCGCAATTACACGCCGCCACAAGGTGCTCCACAGAAGGTATTTTCGGTCCCTGGAAGTGCCGACGGGTGTCGCAGGTTACCTTCTGTGGAGCACCTTCCCTGATTTACACGCCGCTACAACAAGGGAATCTGGGCATACATATTGTGCGCCGTAACTCAAATCAAGCACACCTGGACTCCTTCTTTCTGTCCCCACGGTCTACAGCCTTGGACCCGGACTAGCCTCATAGTGGCACAGGTCGCCGGGTCCATGTCCTCGCAGTCCTGTCTGGTGGTGTTCTCGCCTCTCCTTCTACTGATGAACTTCACTCCGCGACTTCCCTTCGCTGACTGTCCCCTCTACTCCACTCTCTGGACTTGGTGTTGTGTCCTTTTGTTCTGTTGTTACCTCCCCTAACCAGGTTCTTCTCTAACTTTCCATCCACCACCTGGCTCCTCCCGCTATCCCGTTGCTGGACATAGAGTCCCTAGACTTAGGATTGGGAGTGTGTTGGGTGTGTGTGTGGGGAGACCGATTTACCAATCCCGGCTGCTGCGCCATCTAGTGGCGACCAGTCTGCAGGGGCGCCACACAAAGAAAAGGTGCAGGACAGTGTACGTGACTACGCTTGGAACTTGCAGGAGGTGCTGAGGGCCATGAAAGAAGTAGACCCCGACAGTGCCCAAGGTAAGAATAAACTATTGACTGAGCAATTTATTGAAGGCCTTCAGTGTCCCACCATCGAGCCCAGCTGCGTGTCCTGGCACTACAGAATCCCGAATCGGAGGTGGCGCCCTCCTCCCTGACTGCGGTGGGGGCCAGCGCATAGACTATAGAGGCCATTACCACTGAGGCCATACAACGACAGTTGCAGCAGCTGACCAGAGGGATGGCCGACCTGGCCAAGGCTGTGCAGTCCATCCAAGGATCCAGACCACCAGAGGGAATCCGGCTCGTCTCCAGCCCTGATAATATCCCATGGATATGCCAGAGCAGATATCCCGCTGGCTGAGGATGACCCACTGACTGCTACGATGCTGTAGGACAACCCATCTGCCGCCGCTGCAACGAGGCAGGCCACTAGCAAGATCCTGCACTTTAAACGAGAAACCCCTGGGGCCAAGGGCCAACCCCCAGGAGTGTATACCAAGAAAAAAGAGGGAGACAAAGAGGCGCAAATGGGTCTTATAGTTTTACGGATAAGCTAGTACCATCACAGGTGTATGTGCTCACCTGATCCAGTTGTGTTTCCCCACAACAGGTAAATTAGCTCAGACAGCTGCTGCTGGATGTGCACTCCCACGTAACAGTGGTGATGTATCCAAGAAAAAGGCCAGAGAGAGATCGTGCTTTAGTGATCTGCGCTGCCGTCCCACCGTACCTGAATAAATGCCAGGGAAGCCAAGAGTATGCAAGCTGCTTCTTTATTCCATTAGTAGTTCCATCCAACGCATTTCGGTACAGACCTTGTACCTTCCTCAGGGATATGCTGCATGACTGACCAACTCACAGCCTTATATACTATCTCAATCAGGTTTCCCCACCCAAAAACAATCACGTGTCATGATGATGTCAGAGTGGGGAGTGACCACATGACATACTAAGTAAACAATTGGGGGAAAAAGAACAAAAAACAACCAATTATTAAAAATAGTAGGCCTGCATCCTGATGTGAGGTGACAGGAATTTTGGAGCTCTTGTGCCTTATTATAAAGTGACTGGGAAATTAGCCTTTTTTAAGGCTATTTTTCCCAAAAAGCGTCTATACCAATTTCAAGAACGCATGGGATGCGTTTTGGTCTTTTCAGAGGTAAAATCGCTTCAGAATTCGCTTGGATCCAATGCTGGGCCTGGGATCCATGTTTAAACCCTGAGGAGACATTTTCATCTGGTTCCCTCTTTCCCTTCTACTTATTGGAGGCGACTTATATTTACACTTTATTCCATAATAACTTTATTTGGGACTACTATTCAATTGTTAATTGTCAGGTGACCCTGACTTTCCTCTGGATTATTTCTCCCTGACTGAAAGGCCAGACCTTCTGAATAACCATTGTTCCTGTCACAACCATTTGTGTCATTGGACTGAATTTTATTCTGGTGTCCATTGTTTAATTTGATTTCTGGGTTCTTCCCAGATGTGACAGAGATTATTTTCAGCTTATTTCTCTAATTCAGAGTTATATCTCTCTGACTGACAGAACAGGTCCTATGTGTATTACACATTCCTGTCATGACCATTTAGTCAGTAATTTGGTCATTATTATAATATTCTCTGTATAGTTTACTCTCTAACGCCCTTTCTGGGTGTATAGGAATTTTTTTTTTTCTTTTTTTTCTTTTTTTTTAACACCCTTATTTAATTGTGCTTTACTGCCTATAACCAGGAGAGGAACTATTTTATCATCACTATCTGAAGCTCTGGCGGAGTGATCTCCTGCCCTGAAGTAGTGCCGGCTGTCATTAACAGCTGTTGCTTATCTCTACTGTGTGTCTCTGCTGCGGCACTGTGAACGGCGCTTTCAAAGGAAAATCAGGTGGTTAGACCTGCAGCGCTCTCAAGCTACATACCGTGGCGGAGTATGGGCCTTTATCCCATCTGTGCAGCAGTTGTTCTATACAGCTCACATGTGTTATTAGATCTGCACCACATTTAAGCACCTGGGATTTCTGCTGTTTACAGTCTCCTAGGAGATCAATGCTGCAGTCTGGATTTCCTATTGGACAAGTATTTCTATATTACTTCTGGCTTCCTCATCGTGCTGAGATGACACATAACAGATTATTCAAGCAAGTGAAGCCGTAGGGCTTCCTACGATCTCCAGCTATGCAGACTCTGGATCTGGATCCGTTTCTTCTTATGCTTTTTCTTCTTTTTTTAACTCTTTGTATTTTTCTTATTTCTTCTTCTTTCCTTTCCTCTCTCTTATTTCCTGTCAGTCAATTAGTAATGTCCATGGAACTGTTACAGTGATTTTTGGACAATGACATTATTCATTTAATTCTTAAAATAATACTGTTTAGATATAAGTGTGAGCATAGTAACTTCTATTTATCTGAATACTTGGAAACGGTATTAGACTCACATTGGGGTCAAGGCTGACACTTATTATATTATACTATACTTTACATATATAGTTTCTGTAGAGAAAACCTCGTTACATTGAATATTATTATTGTATTTTCTCTTACACAATGCCACCAAAATCTAAAAACAGTTCTAATGTTAAACATAAGCTGACTGATTCAGAATTGGATAATTGGATGGATCAAACTCCTCCATCGACTCAGGTTAATCTAACATCAACATCAGTCATTAAAGAGTCTGGTCCTAGTCTGTCTAAAAGGAAAGAGATGGGGGGTTCGAGTAAAGGTAAATCTCATCTTAATAATGACTTAGGCTGAGTTCACATTTGCGGACCCCTCCGCAGCGTTCTGCGGAGGGGTCCGCAATGTGGCCGCAGCGGCCGCGAGCTCCTATCTTTATAATGGGAGCGCACGGTGCTGCGCTTGACAGCGCATGACCGTGCGCACCCATTCACTCCCACATGTGATCTGTGCGCAGGCGGATGCCTGCGCACAGATCACACAGTTTCGTCCACATCAGGGACGCGACATGTTGCATCCCTGGTGCGGGCGGGAGTGTATGATTTGTGCGCAGGCATCCACCTGTGCACAGATCGCATATGGGAGTGAATGGGTGCGCACGGTCCTGCGCTGTCAAGCGCAGCACCGTGCGTCCCCATTCTAAACATAGGGGCTTGCGCTGGCTGCGCACACATGGCGATTCCCCTCCGCAGAACGCTGCGGAGGGGAACGCCAGTGTGAAGGCAGCCTTACAGGAGGATTCAGGTTCGGAGGATGATTCACCCGTATCTTCTAGTCCTTCGAAACGGAGGGCGAGAGGAGATTCCTCAGATCAGGAATTTTCATTTGATTATACAACAGGGCAGCCTTTAGATAAACAATTTTTTCACAATTTATTTAAAACTTATAATAGATCCCTTAAAGCTGATTTGGAGGATATTAAAACATCTATGGCACGTATTGCATCACGATCAGAGAGAACGGAAAGGGAGGTGGAAACCCTTAAAGAAAACACTGGAGCCATGCAACTTGAACAGGACAAACTTAAAGAGGAGGTCAAATTTTTGCGTAACAAATGGATTGACAGAGAGGATAGAGATAGGAGAAGTAACTTAAAATTTCGTGGAATATCTGAAACAATAGTATAGATCTTATGTCCCATGTTCAAACCATAGTGAAGAAAACCTTACCTTCTTTACCAGAAGTGGAGTACTCTTTAGAGAGGGTCCACAGATTACCTAAACCTTCATTTATATCTGAAGAGAAACCCAGAGATGTCATTGCTAGATTTTTGTTTTATAGAACTAAGGAAAGACTTGTGGAGTTGATTAGAGAAAATGGTTCACTTCCATCTCCATACAGAGATTTAAAAGTATTTATTGATTTATCTAAGGAAACGCTGAAAAGGAGGAGAGATTTTAGGCCCCTAACTGATGCTCTTAGAAGATCTGACATTTCTTATCGTTGGGTTCATCCTACTAATAATATACTTTTCAAACTTAAGCAGAAGACCTTTACGGTTTCTGATCTAGAAGATGGTTTGAAGATTTTCAGAGAATTAAGTATTCCAACGACTCACATTGAGAAAGAGGTTTGAGGGGGTGATTTTAGTTTCTGGAAAACATTTTGTTGGTTCGCAATACACATGGAGCTCTAATTAGGGCCAAGATCGTTAGCCTTTGAGGGAGGATTTTTATATAGTCTCTCCTGTTAAGGTTTTTTTTTTCCATTGCTATTTAGTTAATTGTTTATAAAGTTTATAATTTTTATTAAGTAGGAGTTGCCTTTATATGCTGACATGATTGTTTTATTTTTTGCATTCACTTGTGGCATGATGGGAGTGGCCTACTTGGAATTCTTGGGTTCTTATAGTCTGGTGAAAAGCGACCAATATCCAGAATGACAATAAATTTTTTATCTACCAATGTCAATGGTTTAAATTCACCTCAAAAGCGATATCTTTTGTGGAGGGACATACAGAGACACCATGCTGATGTTATTGGAGTACAAGAAACAAAATTTGCACTAGAGAAAATGCCTAAATTTACCCATAAATTATTCCCAACAGTGTTATTGTCATCCAATAAAGAGAAAAAGAAGGCAGGTGTGGCTTTGATTATTAAAAATTCAGTCATTTATGAGGAATTGAAAGTTATAGCTGACCCTGATGGACGATATTTATTAGTTATTTGTAAACTTAATAATGTCCTTTTCACTTTAGTTACAGTTTATGCCCCAAATAAAGGTCAGATCAGTTTTCTGAATAGACTCATTTCATTAATAAGGGATCACCAGAAGGGCTCACTTTTAATAATCGGTGATTTTAATGCTATTCCTAATCCTTTATTGGATTAATCAAATAAGGGGAGATCTTTTAATGTTACCCTGGATTCTTGGATTAATACCGTATATACTCGTGTATAAGCCGACCCCTGTATAAGCCGACCCCTACTTTTGCCCCAAAAATCTGGAAAAACCAATTGACTTGTGTATAAGCCGAAGGTGGACCCCAGCACAGGTATACAGCCCCCAGCAGTGTGGTATACAGGCCCCCCCAGTGGTATACAGGCCTCCCCAGTGGTAGTATACAGCAGCCCCAGTGGTAGTATACAGCAGCCCCAGTGGTAGTATATAGCAGCCCCAGCAGCCCCAGTGGTAGTATACAGCAGCCCCAGTGGTAGTATATAGCAGCCCAGCAGCCCCAGTGGTAGTATACAGCAGCCCCAGTGGTAGTATATAGCAGCCCCAGCAGCCCCAGTGGTAGTATACAGCAGCCCCAGTGGTAGTATATAGCATCCCCAGCAGCCCCAGTGGTAGTATATAGCAGCCCCAGTGGTAGTATATAGCAGCCCCAGCAGCCCCAGTGGTAGTATACAGCAGCCCCAGCAGCCCCAGTGGTAGTATATAGCATCCCCAGCAGCCCCAGTTGTAGTATATAGCATCCCCAGCAGCCCCAGTGGTAGTATATAGCATCCCCAGAAGCCCCAGTGGTAGTACATAGCAGCCCCAGCAGCCCCAGTGGTAGTATATAGCAGCCCCAGCAGCCCCAGTGGTAGTATACAGCAGCCCCAGCAGCCCCAGTGGTAGTATATAGCATCCCCAGCAGCCCCAGTGGTAGTATATAGCAGCCCCAGCGGTAGTATACAGCAGCCCCAGTAATCCAGGGCCCCCCCCAGCCTTGCTCTGGTAACCTGTAAAGTAAAATATACTTATCACTGTCCCGCTGCCGTCCGCGCCCGCCGCTGCTGACACCGCGATCCTCCATCTTCATGCGTCTTTTTCCGGTTTCCTCTGTTCGTCGCCGACAATGACGTCATTGCTTGCGACGAACACAGGAAACCGGAAGAAGACGCATGAAGATGGAGGATCGCTATGTCGGCAGCGGCGGGCGCGGACGGCAGCGGGACAGTGATAAGTATATTTTACTTTACAGGTTACCGGAGCAAGGCTTGGGGTGCCCTGGATTACTGGGGCTGCTGGGGCTGCTGGGGCTGCCGGGGCTGCCGTATTGACTCGCGTATAAGCCGAGGGGGGTACTTTTCAGCCCAATTTTTGGGCTCAAAAACTAGGCTTATACGCGAGTATATACGGTACTCAGGAACTTTTTGATGCCTTTAGGTGTCTTAACACCTCCTCGATTGAGTATTCGTTCTATTCTAACTCTCACGGATCTTTTTCCAGAATAGATTTGGTCCTATCAGATATCTCTACTCTTCATAAAATTAAACAAGTTGTTATTCACCCTAGGGTTTGGACGGACCATTCTCCAGTTACATTTCAAGTCTTAAGTAACCATTTTCCAAACAAACCTTGGAGGGCTAATACTTTTCTGCTGAATCACCCAGAACATAGTCTTAAAATGAAATTAGATTTGGAAAATTATTTCAAAGAAAATGATGTTATGTCTATTTCTACTTTGTGGCAAGCCCATAAGGCTGTGATTAGAGGATCGTTAATACAATTTAAATGCGAGAATTCATAGACAAAAATAAAAAAAAACAGATGATATTATTAATCAAATTAAAGATCTGGAACATTCTCAAGCCCTTATGCCTTCATCTGAAACTCAGAAAAACATTTTGGACCTTAGGGTGGAACTTAGGTCTATTGTCACTAATGAGTATGAAAAATTCATTTTACATTCTAAGGCCCCTTTCACATCAGCGTTTTTCTCAAATCGCGGCAGATGCGGTGAAAAAAACGCATCTGCCGAGATTACCGCATACCGGCTGCACTTGCGGCACGGTTGCGGCAAGCCCCATACAATGTATAGGGGGCTTGCGGCAGATGCGGCAAGTGCGGTTTTGGCACTTGCGGCAGATGTGGCCGCGAAAAAAACGCGGCTGACCGCAGTTTTTTTCGCGGCCGCACCTGCGGCAAGTACCAAAACCGCACTTGCCGCACCTGCCGCAAGCCCGCCTATACATTGTATGGGGCTTGCCGCAACCATGCTGCAACCGTGCCGCAAGTGCAGCCGGTATGCGGTAATCGCGTCAAATGCGGTTTTTTTCACCGCATCTGCCGTGATTTAAAAAAAACGCTGATGTGAAAGGGGCCTAAGGGCACTTTCACATCAGCGTTTTTTGAAATTCGCGGCAGATGCGGTGAAAAAAACAGAAGAAATGCAGGAAGCTACGATTTCTGTTATTTATAAAGAAAAGAGTGAAAGAGATTTAATTGCTAACTATAGGCCCATTTCTCTCTTGAATTCGGATATAAAGATTTTAGCAAAGGCCTTAGCTACCAGACTTCAAAAGGTTATACCCCACATTATTCATAGAGACCAGGTGGGTTTTATTGTGGATAGAGGGGCAGAGGATGCCACAAGACGAACAATTAATCTTCTGTCACATACAGAGAAAACAGGTATTCCAGCCCTTTATATTTCAATTGATGCTGAGAAGGCGTTTGACTGGGTCCAGTGGAGCTACTTATTCCATACTTTGGAAAAATTTGGTTTTCGGGGTACTGTTTTGAATCTCATTAGAGCATTTTATTCAAAACCATCTGCGAGGGTGTTAAGTAATGGTCTCTTTTCAGGAAGATTCCATCTTTCCAATGGTACAAGACAGGGGTGTCCCTTGTCCCCGTCTCTATTCGATCTTTTTATAGAGCCTCTTGCTGAGAGGATCAGGATGGATGATGGGATAAGGGGCATTCCAATTAATGGGAGACAGTATAAAATCTCACTATTTGCAGATGACATATTACTATCGTTAACTGATCCACTGGGCTTGGTCAGGAAGCTCTTAGAAATTTTTCATCAATTTGCTGAGGTATCTCTTTACAAAATTAATATGAGTAAAACACAAGTCCTTTGCCATAATTTGGATTCTGAGTTATTACAAATATTGAAGAGAGAAATTGGTTTTCAATGGCAATTGGATTCTATGTCATATTTAGGTATTAAATTAACGAAACCAATTCAAGACTGTGCTAATCAAAATGTTCTTGATATGTATAATATACTTAAAAAAGATTTATTACATCTGTCTAGGGTGGAATTATCTTGGTTGGGAAGAATAAATTCCAATAAGATGTTTGAATTACCAAAACTCCTGTATATTTTTAGAACTGTACAAACCCCTATTAAAAAACAATTATTACAAAAACTCCAAACGCAGTTACTTAACTTTATTTGGGGCAAAACTAAACCGAGGGTAGCAAGATCTATTTTGATAAAACATAGAAATAATGGAGGTTTAGGTCTTCCCAACCTTTCTGCATATTATCAAGCCACTGTTGTTAAGTTGAGTCAGAAATTTTGGAGTTCTTTGGATAAACCTACTTGGGTGGGTCTGGAGGAGTTGAATTTTCCTAATGCTAAATTTACTGACCCGGTGGTGGCTTATTTGTGTGACATTGCCAAGTGACTACCTAAGGAGGTCACTACTAGGATTACGATTCAAGTGTGGAGGAAATTTGCAGTTCTTTCTAGGAAAACATTTCCACCTGAAAGTATTGAATGGATGACGGTAGACATTCTGGGGGCATTTTCATCTAGACTTCATTTTGACACTTGGAAATCCAAGGGTATTCAAAATATTACGGATTTATTTACTAATGGTGAGTTAAAATCATTTGAACTTTTGGCCAAACAATTTAATCGTAAAACAACGGAAAAGAGAACTTGGAAGCTATTAGAAAATTTTTTGAACAAGTCTACTGTTGATTTGAACAAGTCTACTGTTGATTTATATCTTCCAAGTAATATTATGACCATTTTGAAAAATTCAGAGCATTTGCATAAATGGAAAACTAAATATTTTTATGTGATCTTCAATGAAGACACACAACCTTGTTCTTTAAAATTCATTGATGTTTGGAAAAATAAGTTTAAGTCTACGGATTCTCAGTTTGAGGAAAAAGTATTAAAATCCTTATCTATTTTCTATAAAAATATAGCATGTGTCTCTTTTATGGAATCGCATTACAAGATTCTTACTAGTTGGTATATGACTCCATTTAAATTGCATATTATCGACCATAATAATTCTGATCAATGTTGGAGACTTTGTGGAAAACTTGGTGATATGTACCATATATTTTGGACATGTTCATATATATACGTAATTTTTGGCAAGAAATTCAGGTATTGATTAATTCAGTATTTGCTCTTAATATTGTAATTACTCCAGAATTGGTACTTCTTTTGTTTGAAATTGACAAGTTTCCACAAACCTGTAGACCACTGTTAAGTCATATTCTAGTTGCAGCTAAAAGCTCTATAGCTCTTTATTGGAGGCAGCCTATGGTTCCTACTGTACAGGACATCATTGAGACTATAAATGTGCAAAAGTCATTAGAGTTTGTTTATCAATGAAACACAGTGCTCTACATAAATTCTATAATAAGTGAGACCTCTGGACAAAATTTATAGCAAAGTAGATCCCATATTCCATTGACATTAGTAAAAGCTTATTTACTCTTATGACTTGCAGAAATAGTTGTTGGTACCTGGGCACTCTATGGGGGCTGTTTATCTCTCCTTGCACCATATATGTATATAATATACCTTTTATTTTACAGACATTTTTGACATATTTAATCTTATTTCCTGTCGGTGTTTGGTAACTCCTTTATTTTCTTTGATTTGTTGTTATATATATTACTTGTTTCTTTTTCTGGCTAGTAGCTAGTTATGTTTGTTTTGATTTTATTTTGTTTTGTTAAGATCATATATTATTTTATAATAGATGATAACTTAATCTAAAGATAGTACTGTTTAATAAAATGATTATCTTGGGACTACTATTACCGGTAATATTTATACTCTTTAGACAATTTAGTTTTTTTTGTATTCCTAACTTGTTTTATTTGTTACTAAAATGTGACTTAACCCCATATACTGTAATATATTCTATCTTTATATGATTTGATCTGATTTTCTTGTTATCTTGAAAACTTTAATAAACATTATTTGAATCAAAAAAAAAATTAAAAATAGTAATATCTGCAGAAATAAAATAGTATAAAACAATGTTTCACTATATGTATTAGAACCTGGTGACAAGAGGAATGATCCAATTGAGATATGATATTCTGTGATCTAACCGGCTGTGTTATTGTGCTTTATTGTATACTAGATGGCGGCCCGATTCTAAAGAATCGGGTAGTCTAGAATCCATATATAGTTTATTTACTAATAGTTAGGGAGTGCGGTGAAATTAATTGTGTGTATACAGGTGGCTCAGTGGGTAGCAGAGTATATGGTGG
>JARQOC010000001.1:486557635-486577635 GCA_033576535.1 Allobates femoralis
AATTTTTGGAGACACCCAGCCTAAGAGGCTTATCATGGCCCTTAGGCCTGCATTTACACTCAAAATGCCAAACAGCCCCTTGGGCTAATTTTTTGAGCCACACAGGCTAACAAGCTTATCATGGTTTGGGAGACACCCTGGCTAACAAGCTTTGTATGGCCCTTACACCTACATTTATACCAAAAATGGTAAACAGCCCCTTGGGCTAATTTTTTGAGCCACACAGGCTAACAAGCTTATCATGGTTTGGGAGACACCCTGGCTAACAAGCTTTTTATGGCCCTTAGGCCTACATTTATACCAAAAATGGGAAACAGCCACTTGGGCTAATTTTTCCAGGCACCAATCCTATGCCTGCATCGTGGGCGTTGCTTGGACTATCATCCTGCTGGAGCCTGTTGAAGGGTCCCACTGTACGCTCAATACAAAACGCGTAGACGCGATGTGTAGCATGTAGACGTCCCAGCCTCTCACATGTGTGTTCATAGTCTTGTTGCCATAGCGAGGCATAAAGTAACCCCCCAAACACAGGCACTGTTTGTCAGCAACAGTTGTATGTGGAGTCATGATTTGACACTTAGTAACCAAGGTGACTTCATGCGCCATGCGGGCCGTAAAGTACTTGCTAATGATGCTCTCTCCCCTGTCCCCCACGCCAACTGTCTCGGGGTAATCCTTGACTCCTCCCTCTCCTTCAAGCCCCACCTGTAGTCCCTAACCAAGTCCCTGTGACTCCAACTCAAAAATATTTAACCAATTCGGTCGTTCCTCAATCCTGACACTGCTGAAACACTCATAAATGCCCTCATCATCTCCCGCCTTGACTACTGCAACCTCCTTCGCATAGGTCTCCCTGCCAACTCTCTTGCAACTCTCCAATCTATACTAAACTCTGCTGCCCGGCTAATCCATCTGTCCTCACGCTACTCCCCTGCCTACCCCCTCTGCCAAGCCGTTCACTGGCCCCTCCGGCCCACAGAGAGCTCACTTTAAAACACTGACCATGACATTCAAAGCCTTACACAACCTATCCCCACCATACATCTCCGACATGATCTCCCGATACCATCCCTCACGCAACCTGCGTTCATCCCAAGAACTTGTCCTACAGTCCACCCTCATCTCCTCTTCCCACAACCGCATACAGGATTTCTCCCGGTCATCCGCCATGCTATGGAACTCCCTGCCCCACCTCATCAGTCAGTCGCCTACCCTCTGAACCTTAAAGATACTTATAAAGACTCACCTCTTCCGACAGGCCTACAACCTGCCATGAGACCCCGCTACACGCCCCACGACCGACACCTTCCCCACCCTATTGTATCCCCACCCACCCCTCGTAGAATGTGAGCCCACGCGTACAGGGTCCTCTACTATTGTACCTGTATGACCTTATTGTCTATGTTTATTGTACTTGTCCTTCTCTACCTTTTCCTCATGTAAAGCGCCATGGAACCTATGGCCGCTATATAAATAAATAATTATAATAATTATGATGACTTGAAGCCCAACCAAAAAAAAAACTCCACATTCATTCCTTGAAAAAAGACAGACACAAAGCTGGTTTTTAAAACTGTGTTTAAAAAAAAAATGGCAGAACTGTTTGGACATTCCCAAAAATAATACTTTTTACAATTTAGGTATTACCCAACAAATGGAGCCCTACAGGTCCTGGTAGGTGGGCTGTCCGTCCTGCAAAAGGTCAAGGGCCCCACGGATGGCCTGGCCGAACCCTTCAGGGTGGATCATCTGAACAGGTGTAGGGAACGGTGGTAGGTCCCTGTTAGCTGGCCACTGGCAGTGAGGCAAAGCCCTGTGGGATGGGACTTGGCTGTCCCGTGTTGTGGGCCTGCCCAGCCTGTTACAGTTTATTTTCCACCCATCCAAATATTGGAACACATCACCGGGGTCGTTTCCTGGCTGACAGGCTTCCAGCACTATCTGTAATGCTGACCTTGCCCGCAGTAGCCTGTCAAATGGAATATTATCCATGAATGGTATAATACTGCGGGCAAAGTCAGCATTACTCTGTTGCAGACTTAATTGTGCAGACCCCGGGATGGTACCATAAGCTGGGCCTGCCGCTGGTGGCGTCGGTGGTGGTGCTGGCCCTGCCGCTGGTGGTGGCGGTGGTGGTGCTGGCCCTGCCGCTGGTGGTGGCGGTGGTGGTGCTGGCCCTGCCGCTGGTGGGGGCGGTGGTGGTGCGGACCCTGCCGCTGGTGGCGGTGGTGGTGGCGGGGACGGCAGTGGTGGTGTTGATGGGCCTGCCGCTGGTGGCGGCGGTGGTGGTGCTGGCCCGGCCGCTGGTGGCGGCGGTGGTGGTGCTGGCCCTGGCGCTGCTGGCGGCGATGCTGGTGGTGGTGGTGGTGGCGGCGGCGACGGCGGTGGTGGTGGTGGCGCCGGCCGTGGTGGTGGTGGTGGGTGTTCTCCACGCCGCCTTCTGTTTGGCGGTGGAGGGTTCACAGCACGCCGCCCTCTGTAGTAAGCTTCTCTGTGGGTAAAGTAAAAAAAAATTTGGTGAATGCATTGCATTTGGAAACAAAAACATAGGTCAAACATTAAGTTGCACGCTTTTTAGACTCTGTGTATCTGTGTATTATTAATCAGATATTTGTTATTATTATGAAAGAATAACCAACTGTACATAACATAAAGGAATACGTGACTTTCTTTGCTAATTCCATACTAATACATAATTTTTCACCCCCTGATTAACACCCACCCCCCCCCATCCCATCTAATCTAGACGATCAATAACACCAATGGTTCACATGAAAAAAAAAAGTCCCCCTGACTTCACTTTTTACTTGACATACTTAATTCACAAAACTTTTAGCTTATATCATCTATATAAAGCAGGGAAGGGGTTGAAAGGTATACAATATATATATATATAATCTATTTATATAATCGGGAGTTTGAAATTCCGGCACTGTAGCCTAATCCCAAACTCCTTAGCGTCACTGCGAGCGGAGACGCGTATGCGCCTTCGCGAGCCGCAGACGCTTAACTCACACAGCCGCTATAGCGTTTTCTCGAGCGGCCTCGCGCCCTCCGCTCACAGCAAGACCTGCGCCCCTCACAGCGCCCAATCCGCCCCGGCATGCTGGCATTTGTACTTCCCCCGTCTGTGCACCCACAGGTCTTAGCAGATCACTGATGCTGACAGCGGGGGGGGACAACACAGACAATCAAATCAGGAGGAGGTCAGTGTCAGGAGGAGATGACAGACGCCCGCCGGGGCCTGTGACACTGCAGAGGTCACAGCGGGGCTGTGTGTGCGGACAACGGGGAGGCCGGGGGCTACGGACGTACCGGACACGTCCTCTGCTCCTGGAGATGTGCCGCGGTTCCGCGCTCGCAGCGTATCTGACGCTGGAGCAGCGCTCACCACGCCCACACCACGCCCTCTGCCAAACAACCCACACCTCTCACTAACCTCCTGCAGCTAACCACACCCCATGTTTACCTTTGCCATGATGTCATTTAGCTGCGGCCGCTATCTTTAATAAGGTCAGAAATTATGGCAGTAATCGGATCTCTGCTCCCTCTAGCACGCCCCAACACTGTAGCACCATCTATTAACCCTATTCTCATCACCTATATACTCTGCTACCCACAGAGCCGTCTTTATACTCTGCTACCTCAGACCCGCCTGTATACTCTGCTACCTCAGACCCGCCTGTATACTCTGCTACCCACAGACCCGCCTGTATACTCTGCTACCCACAGACCCGCCTGTATACTCTGCTACCTCAGACCCGCCTGTATACTCTGCTACCCACAGAGACGCCTGTATACTCTGCTACCTCAGACCCGCCTGTATACTCTGCTACCTCAGACCCGCCTGTATACTCTGCTACCCACAGACCCGCCTGTATACTCTGCTACCCACAGACCCGCCTGTATACTCTGCTACCCACAGACCCGCCTGTATACTCTGCTACCTCAGACCCGCCTGTATACTCTGCTACCCACAGAGACGCCTGTATACTCTGCTACCTCAGACCCGCCTGTATACTCTGCTACCTCAGACCCGCCTGTATACTCTGCTACCCACAGACCCGCCTGTATACTCTGCTACCCACAGAGCCACGTGTATACTCTGCTACCCACAGAGCCGAAATGGAACCTAATGTATATATTAATAAATAATACTAAATGTACACAACAGTGCTGCAGACACATACCTTGGCATACGGGCCACCGGGTGAAGGAAGGACAGCCGGTCATAAAAGTGGTAGTGGTTGAGCAATGGAGCGGCTCCCGGTTGTCTCTCTGAGTACTGCCGGTACTGCTTCTTATGCTGGTCCCGGCAGCTCCTCCACCGTTTTTTAAGATGGTCAACTGTGAAATGATTTGAAACCGGCTTTAGAGATGTGTAATATTTGAAACAACAAAAGTATGTGTACAAATCAACAATAACATTTTATTCATTTTGTGTGTGTAATGTGTATACAAGGCACAGTGACACGACAGTGTGGAACATCATCAACAGCATTACGGACATTGAGCTCACGTGGCCACAATCACAAATGAGGCAGGACACATGTCAACGCATAGAGAATGTAATAGTGCGGGCACCAGACTCTGGTCATTAGTGGTATTTATATACACCCAACCCTTGGCCGAAAGAGCCAGGAGGATCAGACATTAAACTCATTGTACTGTTGTGACCCCATCCAAATATAGGCAACTATGCGGTGGAGCATGATAACACATTCAGGGTCCTGTATACCCTGCTATAGGGGCCCTGTATTCCCACTGCTGGGGGCCCTGTAAACCCACTGGGCCACTGTCTACCCACTGCTGGGGGCCCTGTATACCCACTGCTGATGGGGCCTGTACACACACTGAGGGCCCTGTATACAGGGACTGACTGGCACCCTACAGTTTGGGTCGCAACCCTCCCTCACTGGCCCGACACAGGTGAGGACGGGGGGTGGGGGGGGGGTGATGACTGGCGGCCGCCTCACAGTCACCGCAGCTCCCGCATTATCCTATGGCTCGCTCCCAGCCGCAGCCTCGCGCTCCTCACAGCCGCTCGCTAACAGTCGCAGCCGCACGCCACTCACAGACGCTCACTCCCGGACGCAGCCGCGTGCTGATGACGTCATTGCGCGGCCAGGAGCTTCCGTTTCCGCCTGCTGCTTCAGGGACATGCGGATTATTCATGCTCCTGCAGCCGCATGACCCGTGGCACCTGGGCCAGTCCGCCCCTGCCTGTATACCACAATATGGGGGCATGTATACCCAGCTGGGGGCCTGTATACTCTGCAGGGGGAGGTGTATACTCTGCTGGGGGGCTGTCTACCAGTGATAGCCGCTGTATAACAGGATGGCGGTGAATATGTTTTCATAGTTTTTCGGGGCAAAAAGAGGGGGTCGGCTTATACACGGGTCGGCTTATACACGAGTATATATACAGTAAATGCAATATATAACGTGTGAACTCATTTAACTTACTTAGATTGCTCTGTTCCTCATGGTCACTCCGATGGAACGCAGGGAACATCTCTTGGGCGATCTCTCTCCAGGCTGTATTAATTAGGGTCGTATCCCCATACTCAGGATCTGTAGGGAGCCATAGAAATGGACGAGCCTCCACAAGTGCAATAAGACGCAGTGTGTTCACCGTGCCACGTCCTGCTGCCATGATTGCACTGATGAATGGATCGCTCTGTGTGTGCGCCTGTCAGCGCGACTCGCTTCCTGTTTCCTTAAAGCATGGTGTGTGCTGGAGAATCCCTTCCCTCGCATCATCGGCTACAAGCCTCAAAATAAGAGAAAAACCAGCGAGTTTGGACTCGCACACTTTCAGAGACACATCAGCGAGTTGTAAATGTCATTATTCGCTATTACTACGGGTCCCTATTCATTAACATTGGACTCGCTGGACTCGCAACGAGTCCCGAGTCCTTGACTCGGACTCGTTGGGGTCTTGCGATTCCGAGTCTTTTCGGACTCGCTCATCCCTAATGCCAGTATTTCTGGGTTTTTCTATGATGATATGCACTAAGGTAAAATCTGGGTATTATGTGGAAAATAGGATCTTGACATTATGATAAGATTTACAAGAAGGTATACTTGTAATTCCTTTTTCTCCTCCTCCTCCTTTTTTTGATTATTCATTTTTAGTAACATCTGATGCAAGCAGCCTCTCCCTACTTTTTCATTTATTTATTTCTTTTTTGAATACCAGTCTCCTTTGTTAGAGCTGTCCTATGTAATGCAATTCCATTGATGGCTTAATAAGTGAATTCCATATGGAATCAATTTGCAATTCTCACAGGTGTTTGTCAATGTTCATATATATTGTGTGCCATTTTTACTAAATTTTGTCACTGAAGAAGGTTTTTACTGAAACGCGTCTGACAGGGCACATGCCTTAAGATGCTTTTAATGTTTTGAGTTTTTGCTAAATAAAGTTCACATATACTGGATTTGTGTGCCAGTATTCACTTTCCTTGGAGAGGTTAAGCTTACTGGCCACTTTCCTGTCCCCCTTTAGTGACCTAGGCCCTCCCTCATGGTCCTCCCATTGTCCCAGGGTCTACATGTTTGTGTACTGTTTGGCTCAGCCACACCATCCCAGAACCTGGAAAACCGGGGCACTACACTCTCTAACTGCGGGAATGCAGTACCTCTGGTGGCGACTTACCCGATTGGGCGCAACAGATTTATTTAGTATGTTAGGTAAAAAAGGAGTGGGAATCCATGATGGACAAGAACAAATAGTGCATTGTGTGTCCTTTTTTAGGATCCAAATATACCATTAAGGATGTCCTGTCCTTAGGATCAATGATGCTTTGACACCCAGCACCCTGCTGATCAGCTGTTCTTAGTTTTGGCAGCAGCCATATGTTAACAGTGTACAGTCATTACACAGTGCACAATGCTATGCCATTCTGAGTCCTTACACTGCTTATATGTGTTGTGCTGGGTGTCAGATCCCCACCAAACCAATATTGGGGATATATCCCAATCATAGGACAATAAGAGTATAACCCCTTTAATAATTTTTAATGGAGTACGCTATTCAAAAAAAAAACAACAAAAAACTAAGATGGATAGAACTACATGCATAGTCTTTCTATAACATGAAAAGGACTTTTAGTTTCCCAATGGGTTGAAAGCAGAATTGGTACATTGAAGTGGAAAGTAATGCATTTATTACAAATACTTTAGATATGCCATGAATATCACTAACACACTGTGTTCCAAATTATTATGCAAATTGGTTTTAAGTGCCATAGGGTTTTATTTTTTATTTTTTTTCAATGAAAGCCATTGATGGTATTGTGTCTAAAGCCCCCTTTACACGCCACCACTGAAAGGTAGCAACTGCCTGGCATTGGTGATATTTGTGCCTGTTGCCATGAAATTGCTACGAAATGGCGGCGTGTAAATAGGGAAATTCCTGCCGGTGTCCTGCAGTTGACTCAGATGCCTGTTGCTGAGCCGTGCTCAAAAACCCAAGGCAACAGAAAGGCACAATTGCCATGGTAGTGGCGTCTAAACGGGGCACATGCATGGATGTTGCGTCGCCTAGTGATTTCACAGGGGTGTGCCACAGCGTCATGGATACCACGCCCCATCAGCGATCATTGGTGGGGGCTACTGTGTTACCATTAGCTGTCCCTGCACAGGGCGCCATATTTAAAGAGCTGACCATTCACACTACACAATTGCAATGGCGTCATGTATTAGCCAGCCTTCCTGCGCAGGCTGGCCAATCATGATGCTATTGCGTTGTCCAATCAGCGTACTAGCGTCACAGAATACACAACTCTGTCACGCCTATGTACTTGCGGCGCGAAAGATGTACGCCCATATTCCTTTGTGGTAGCGGCGTGTAAAGCAAGGAAGGTATTTAACAGGTAGTAAGCCGCAGGATCTGTCGGAACTTCCGGGGAACTAAGATACCTTCAGTTGACAACGCAATGGCGGCGTCTATATGCGGCATCAGTGATCGGTATCCACCATTAAAAACGTGCGCGTGAACGTGCGGTGGATTCCTGTTGCTAGCCACAGTGGCGGCGTGTAAAGGTACCTTTAGGGTTCGTTGGATCATTGAAATCAATCTCAGATATCTGTGATAATTAGTTTGGCAGGTGAGCCCAATAAAAGGAAAACTGGGTGTTCAACAATGGCATTGTTCACACACAATTTGCGGTTTTTTTAGCACTCCTAAAACCACATGCGTTTTTTTAGGAGTGCTAAAAAATGTCTCTTCTGTGTCTGAAAGGAAATACAGCCTTTTTGGACTTTGTCATTTTTTCCTCAAAAACGCAGGCAAAAACGCAAGCGTTGACGCAGGGTGCATAAATGTGCCATTTAAAAACGCATGCGTTTCCCATAGGGCCCCATGTTATAGAAACGCATGCGTTTTTTTAACATGGGGCCCTATGGGAAACGCATGCGTTAACGCAGGTCACATATAGGCACCTGCGTTTCCCATAGGGGCCCATGTTAAAAAAACGCATGCGTTTTTGGGAAACCACACCTGCGTTTTTTTCCAGCACCCAAAAAACGCTGCATGCAGCGTTTTTTGGACTGGGGGAAAAAAACGCAACTGCAGGTGAAAAACGCATGTACACTCAAATGTACCCTGCGTTAACACACCTGTGTTTTTTTTAACAGTCCAAAAAACGCAGAGATGGGCAAAAAAACGCATGTGTGTGAACAATGCCAATATTACGCAGGGCACAGTTTTCGCCGGCCGTCACACGCTTCAATGACCTGCACGATATCGCTTGAGCGATTTGCTTTTTGATCGCTATGCAATATCGTTTGTGCATCGCTGCGTGCAATCAAGCGTATTTTACAATGTAAAATCGCTTGATCGCTAGATCGCAGATTTGTGAGCCGGAGCTCATATCAAGCGACAAACGCTTGTTCAATCTGCTTCATCGTGGTGTGTGACTCCACGATGAACGATCTCCCAGCGGCAGAGCCTATGCTGGGAGATGGTATCTATGGTAAACGTCGGGTTACTAAGCGCCGCGCGGCGCCTAGTATCCCGATGTGTACCATAGTTACCAGCGATCTCGCTGGTTCACATCGCTAGTGAGTCTGTCTGTGTGACATCTCACCAGCGATGTGAACGATATTGTAAGCGATCGCGCATGCACGTGATCGCTAACAATATCACTCAAGATATAGATACGTGTGACGGCCGCCTTAAAGTAACATGGGAAAGAAAAAGGATGTCTCTGCTGCCGAAAAGCAACAAATAGAACAATGCCTTGGACAAGGGATGAAAACATTTGATATTGCACGAAAACTTAAGCGTGATCATTATACTGTAAAGAGATGTGTGGCTGATTCTGAGCACAGATGTGTTCGTGCAGATAAAGGCAGAATGAGGAAGGTTTCTGCCAGGCAAGTTCATCAGATTAAGAGAGCAGCTGCTAAAAAGGCCTTACAAACCAGCAAACAGATATTTGAAGCTGATGGTGCCTCTGGAGTCCCTCGAATCTCAAGGTGTAGGGTCCTTCAAAGGCTTGCTGTGGTGCATAAACCTACTATTCGGCCACCCCTAAACAGTGCTCACAAGCAGAAACAGTTGCAGTGGGTCCAAATATACATGAAGACTAATTTTCAAACAGTCTTGTTTACTGATGAGTGCCGAGCAACCCTGGATGGTCCAGATGAATAGAGTAGTGGATGGTTGGTGGATGCCACCATGTCCCAACAAGGCTGCGACATCAGCAAGGAGGTGGAGGAGTCATGTTTTAGGCTGGAATCATTGGGAAACAGCTGGTAGACCCCTTTAAGGTTCCTGAAGGTGTGAAAATGACCTCTGCAATGTATATAGAGTTTCCAACTGAGAACTTTCTTCCATGGTACAAAAAGCAAAAACGTGCCTTTAGGAGCAAAATCATCCTCATGCATGTCAATGCACCATCTCATGCTACAAAGAATACCTCTGTGCCATTGGCTGCTATGGGCATAAAAGGAGATATACTCATGGTGTGGCCACCATCTTCCCCTGACCTCAACCCTATAGAGAACCTTAGGAGTATAATGAAGCAAAAGATCTATGAGGGTGGGAGGCAGTTCACATCAAAACAGCAGCTCTGGGAGGCTATTCTGACATCATGCAAAGAAATACAAGCAGAAACTCTCCAGAAACTCATAATATCAATGGATGCTAGAATTGTGAAGGTGATATCAAAGTAGGGTTCCTATGTTAACATGTAACTTGGCCTGTTAGGATGTTTTGGAGTTAAATAGCTTTTTATTTCAGTGAACGTGACCTGTTAATGCTGCAAATTCAACAAAAGAGCATTTTCAATTCCTTCAAAAATATCAAATGTTTAGAAACTCTACTGTGCCTAATAATTTGGAACAGTGCATTTAGAGTTTTTTTTTAATTTTGAAGATTATACTGTTATAATTGGGAGGTGTCTTCAATAAAATTTGATGTATACTCTAACGGGTGATGACTTTTATTACACTGATCGTCATTTGCACTGACCATTTTGGAAAAATTATTAGAAAAGAACATTTGCATAATAATTTGGAACACAGTGTAATAATAATAATAATAATAATAATAATAATATAATGTTATTTGCATCGAAAATCTGTCTCTGCCTTTGAACAAGAGGATGAGACTCTGGAACTACCAAGTAGACTGTGCTGTTTCTTTAACTCCCATTGAAGTTATCCTCAAAGAAGCCATAAGAAACAAAACAAAGAAAAACAAAAATCATACATAATTCATACCCATAGTGTAAGCAAGGAATGATGGATCCCCTGTTCACACAGCAGGGGAATGGCCCCCCAGATATCTGGACCCCGACATACGTTTCGCGATCCTTGAAATCTCAAGATCACTTCATCAGGCCGACCTGATGATTTTTGTTTTTCTGATCGCTAAGACTACTATGAATGTCGAGCCCCAGGCTTTGGGTACTCGGGTATCAGGCTCCAAGGGGTTAACGCTCCTGTGTCACGGGGAGTGGTGGCCGCGCCTGATCCCGTGTCCTGGGGGATTTCTTTGAAAAAGGGTATATTTACAGGGGATTATATTTACAAGTTGTCGTGACGTCACCTGTAGTTTCTGGTGCGGAGTCACCAGCGCCGCCACAGTCCGCCGGAGGTAGATGGTATCGCGGCTAGTTAGCAAAGTCCTCCACAGGTAGGGCTGGACCTCCGAGGCAGCGTTCCTGAAAAGGGAACAAGTTCATGCAAAAGGAAACACAGGCAGAGGCAAAGTGACTTTTCCTCCGGGTACTTTACTTTTAGTTGTAGCAGTTGCAGTTACAATTCACAGTTCAACACTTAGATGTTACAAGAACAGGTAGCTTAACGGGTGGCTGCAAGTGGATCCTAGGTGGTATGGTGGAACTCTTGGTGTGCCTTCATTAACTAACCCGTGTCCGTTCTTCTCTGCTTTCAAGTTTGGTGTGAAGCCTGGTTGATTTAGAATCCAGCCTGACCTCCTGTCCTCTCTCACCCTCGCTGTCGTCGGGTAACTCTCTACTGACTGGCTGCTTGTTCCCTTGACGTTGCCTGGTGCCCTTCTTGTAGACTGCTCTGGTGTCCATGAGACTTGAAGACTCCTTGGGAATCCGGATTCTCTGCCGTGCATATAGCTCCAGCAGTCTGCTGGCTCCAATGCCCGGTAAGCTGTCTGGGAGAACCTATCTTGCTGGCTCCTCTTTCCCAGACCGGATGCTCTTCTGGAAAGCTCCTTTCACATTCTCCTTAAACCTTCTCTTCTTCTTCCATCTCTCCTCCTGGTTCCTCAGACGAGAGACATAGCAGCAAAGACTTGGGAGCAAAAGGCCTCCTTGTTCCCCCTAGAGGTGAATTTATTCCCTCCCGGGTAACCTCCCACCCTATACTAATGTGGGAGTGCTGGGAATGGGTCCCACTCACCATCCTAGGGTCCGCCTGCAGCTGGAGCATCTGCACCTTTTACGGGTGCAGTACCCCTCTGTGACGCCTGCATTGGCGGGGCGCCACATGAACAGCATTATTGTTTTCTTCTATTGCTTTTTATGCACGTCACTTTATTCCTCTGTATACCGTGATTATTTATGATTGTAATTTTTGTAAGGTCATGGTATACTCTGTTATATGATGTATGTGCAATCACTATTAGTAGTACTCCATGGTAACCGCGGGTCACGTGACTGACATCACCACAGGTCCTGAACTGCAGTAGAAGAGCTCTGTAGGCACCGGGAGCCTGGAGGAGCCACCGGGAGCTCGGGGTGAGGTGAGCATAAACTTTATTTACATTTTTTTAACCCCTGCCTTACTCTGTGCTGTCTCACACTCTGCCTGTGTCATGTCTCTGCACACTCTGCCTGTGTCATGTCTCTGCACACGCCTGTGTCATGTCTCTGCACACTCTGCCTGTGTCATGTCTCTGCACACTCTGCCTGTGTCATGTCTCTGCACACTCTGCCTGTGTCATGTCTCTGCACACTCTGCCTGTGTCATGTCTCTGCACACTCTGCCTGTGTCATGTCTCTGCACACTCTGCCTGTGTCATGTCTCTGCACACTCTGCCTGTGTCATGTCTCTGCACACTCTGCCTGTGTCATGTCTCTGCACACTCTGCCTGTGTCATGTCTCTGCACACTCTGCCTGTGTCATGTCTCTGCACACTCTGCCTGTGTCATGTCTCTGCACACTCTGCCTGTGTCATGTCTCTGCACACTCTGCCTGTGTCATGTCTCTGCACACTCTGCCTGTGTCATGTCTCTGCACACTCTGCCTGTGTCATGTCTCTGCACACTCTGCCTGTGTCATGTCTCTGCACACTCTGCCTGTGTCATGTCTCTGCACACTCTGCCTGTGTCATGTCTCTGCACATCTCTGCCTGTGTCATGTCTCTGCACACTCTGCCTGTGTCATGTCTCTGCACACTCTGCCTGTGTCATGTCTCTGCACACTCTGCTGTCATGTCTCTGCACACCTGCGTCATTCTGCACACTCTGCTTTTGCTGCACTCGTTCATGTCTCTGCACACTCTGCCTGTGTCATGTCTCTGCACACTTCCTCTGCCTGGTCATGTCTCTGCACACTCTGCCTGTGTCATGTCCCTGCACACTCTGCCCTGTGTCATGTCTCTGCACACTCTGCCTGTGTCATGTCTCTGCACACTCTGCCTGTGTCATGTCTCTGCACACTCTGCCTGTGTCATGTCTCTGCACACTCTGCCTGTGTCATGTCCTCTGCACACTCTGCCTGTGTCATGTCTCTGCACACTCTGCCTGTGTCATGTCTCTGCACACTCTGCCTGTGTCATGTCTCTGCACACTCTGCCTGTGTCATGTCTCTGCACACTCTGCCTGTGTCATGTCTCTGCACACTCTGCCTGTGTCATGTCTCTGCACACTCTGCCTGTGTCATGTCTCTGCACACTCTGCCTGCTGTCATGTCTCTGCACACCTGTGTCATGTCTCTGCACACTCTGCCTGTGTCATGTCTCTGCACACCTGCTGTGTCATGTCTCTGCACACTCTGCCTGTGTCATGTCTCTGCACACTCTGCTGGTCATGTCTCTGCACACTCTGCCTGTGTCATGTCTCTGCACACTCTCCTGTGTCATGTCTCTGCACACTCTGCCTGTGTCATGTCTCTGCACACTCTGCCTGTGTCATGTCTCTGCACACTCTGCCTGTGTCATGTCTCTGCACACTCGCCTGTGTCATGTCTCTGCACACCCTGTGTCATGTCTCTGCACACCCTGTGTCATGTCTCTGCACACCCTGTGTCATGTCTCTGCACACCCTGTGTCATGTCTCTGCACACCCTGTGTCATGTCTCTGCACACCCTGTGTCATGTCTCTGCACACTCTGTGTCATGTCTCTGCACACTCTGTGTCATGTCTCTGCACACTCTGTGTCATGTCTCTGCACACTCTGTGTCATGTCTCTACACTCTCTGTAATGTCTCTATACTGTGTGTCATCTCTGTATACTGTCTGTAATGTCTCTATACTCTGTCTAATGTCTCTATACTGTGTGTAATCTCTGTATACTGTCTGTAATGTATCTATACTGTGTGTAATGTGTGTATACTGTCTGTAACGTGTGTATACTGTGTGTATAATCTCTGTAATCTCTGCATACTGTCTGTCTATACAATGTCTCATGTATGTATATACTATGTGTTTCTCTCCTCACCCCTCCACCACTGACCCGCTTCTCTCCTCACCCCTACACCACTGAGCCGCATCTCTCCTCAACCCTACACCACTGAGCCGCTTCTCTCCTTACCCCTCCACCACTGAGCCGCTTCTCTCCTCACCCCTCCACCACTGAGCCGCATCTCTCCTCACCCCTCCACCACTCAGCCGCATCTCTCCTCACCCCTCCACCACTGAGCCGCATCTCTCCTCACCCCCCTCCACCACTGAGCCGCATCTCTCCTCACCCCTCCACCACTGAGCCGCATCTCTCCTCACCCCTCCACCACTGAGCCGCATCTCTCCTCACCCCTCCACCACAGAGCTGCATCTCTCCTCACCCCTCCACCACTGAGCCGCTTCTCTCCTCACCCCTCCACCACACAGCCGCTTCTCTCCTCACCCCTCCACCACACAGCCGCTTCTCTCCTCACCCCTCCACCACACAGCCGCATCTCTCCTCACCCCTCCACCACACAGCCGCTTCTCTCCTCACCCCTCCACCCACAGACACCCATCTCTCCTCACCCCTCCACCACAGAGCCGCATCTCTCCTCACCCCTCCACCACAGAGCCGCATCTCTCCTCACCCCTCCACCACAGAGCCGCTTCTCTCCTCACCCCTCCACCACACAGCCGCATCTCTCCTCACCCCTCCACCACACAGCCGCTTCTCTCCTCACCCCTCCACCACAGACACCCATCTCTCCTCACCCCTCCACCACAGAGCCGCATCTCTCCTCACCCCTCCACCACAGAGCCGCATCTCTCCTCACCCCTCCACCACAGAGCCGCATCTCTCCTCACCCCTCCACCACAGCCGCATCTCTCCTCAGCCCTCCACAAGCCAGCTCTCTCCTCACCCCCTCCTACCCCACCACAGAGCCGCATCTCTCCTCACCCCTCCACCACACAGCCGCATCTCTCCTCACCCCTCCACCACAGACACCCATCTCTCCTCACCCCTCCACCACTCTGCCGCATCTCTCCTCACCCCTCCACCACAGAGCCGCTTCTCTCCTCACCCCTCCACCACACAGCCGCATCTCTCCTCACCCCTCCACCACAGAGCCGCCTCTATAATCTACTACCCACAGAGCCGCCTCTATTCTCTGCTACCCACACAGCCGCCCGATGCTCTACTACCCACTGATCCACCTGTATACAAACAATTCATTTCACCGTGCTCCCGATGCAATTGCATCGGGCCTTTTTACTAGTCTATATATAAATTGCAGTTTTTCCTTCCAGTTTACAAATTGAATACATTATTATCTTGTACCAGTGTTTGCGGTACGTGAATCTTTCTGTCCACTTTGTGTCATTAAGGTTGATTTAAAGGTGAGTTAAAACAAGTTTTAACTAAATTGCCTTAGTATTGTCATGCATTAGAATGACTGTCTTAGGTAATGATAAATATTTTCTACAGGAAGAGGAGTGTTTGCTGAAACTGAAATCGAAAAAGGGAGTTTTGTTGCAGAATATCGAGGTGAGCTCATCAATTTGGATGAGAGCCAGAAAAGGTCCATAAAGGACCCCAATTTTAAGAACTTCATGTACGAATTTCAGTGGAATGAAAAAATATGGTGGTAAGTAATCAGTTTTTTTAATGCATTTTAGGCTGGGTTCAGATTGGCGTTCCCCTCCGCAGCGTTCTGCGGAGGGGAACCGCCTTGTGAGCGCAGCCAGCAGAAGCCCCTATCTTTATAATGAGAGCGCACGGTGCTGCACTTGACTGCGCATGACTCCCATATGTGATTTGTACGCAGGCGGATGCCTGCGCACAAATCACACACTCTCCTCCGTACCAGGAATGCAACATGTCGCGTCCCTGGTGCGGACGAGACTGGGTGATTTGTGCGCAGGCATCCACCTGTGTACAAATCAAATATGGGAGTGAATGGGAGAGCACGGTCATGCGCAGTCAAGCGCAGCACCGTGCGCTCTCATTATGATAGGGGCTTCTGCTGGCTGCGCTCACATTGCGCTTCCCCTCCGCAGAATGCTGCGGAGGGGAACGCCAATGTGAAACCAGCCTTAAAGGGTATCCATCTTTCCCCAGTTGATAGCCAGTCCTGATTATGTCCTGTCTCTGCTGATCATGTGAATCCACTGCAGTCAGTTACTGAGGCAGCACCATTTTTGCAACATCAGGTAACATAAAGAAGCACCCTTAGGGCTAAGACACAGATCGAAAAAAATTTCGGATCTGAAATTCGGGTCTGAATTTGCGCAATTTCGGATCCGAAATTTTTTTTGGACATCTGAAATTCGGATGTAAATTAAATGGGAAAATGAAAAAAAAATAAATAAAAATTTCGGCCTGAAATTCGGTTCCGTTTACAAGTACAACCGAATTTCGGACCGAAATTTTTGTTCACATTTATTATAATGGGGCTGAAATTCAGTCTGAAAATGAATATTCGGACATGCATCCGAATTTTTTTTTCGGATCGGCCGATCCGAAAAAAATTCGGACGTGTGTTTTACCCCATTGAAATCAATGCATTTCAATGGGGTCTATTTTTTCGGACGTATTTTAGCCCTTAAGAGGGCAATATGAATAGGGGTTAGTTTGCTATTTAATAGCTATAGCAGGTAGATTTAGGGCTTTTAAACATATTGGTATACCCAGAAATCTCTCATTACAGTGAAGATGTAGCCTCTCTGACTTTACCAGCACAACAAAGGCAGCAAAATGTCTAAATTAAAAGCAGAGATGTATACTTTCCATGGCCGTTGGCAGTTTAGCTAGCATCAAACTGGTGACAAATTCCTTTAATAGATGTCAACCAGTGTCATTTGTTATGTTAAGATGACTGTAACAAGGGAATTTTGTCACCAGTTTTTCAGTGTGGAGTTCTCTCACTGTTTGGTAGGCACGGTGGTCAGACAGCAGAAACCAACTTATGTTATTTAATTATAGAGATTTAAAGGAGTTCTGTCAGGGCAAAAAAATAAATTATACTCCCCTGCTCCTGCAGACGCTGCCAGCAGTCCATGGGTCCGTCCTCCGGTCGGCGGTGCTGTGGTGTCACTTTCCTGACACTGCCCGGCCTGGAGTGCTTCCGGGTCGGGCTGTGTGCAGCGTCTTTTTGCGTCATATGATGCGTCGGGGGCAGGCTCCAACCCCCTGATGACACACTGTTGTTCCCACCCACCAGCGTCTCACAAATGTGAGCAGAGACTACTAAATTCAAAGTCCCTGTTCTTCCCATCCACTTTGACGTGCTGGTGGGTGGGAAAACATGGAAACTCCATGTGCGTCAATGTGGGAAGGGACAGCCGGTAAAGCCTTCTGCAGTGACACTGTAGGAGTGATCCCAGGCTGTCCCCGCCCACCGTGTCTCCATGGAGTGTATCCTTGGGTTTGCCTTCCATCCGCCACTTTGGCCTGTACGCCAAAGGGCAGGGATACCTTGAGGCAGGCTGTTCCCTGCCAGTAGTATTATCCGGACACCTTCCCCTCTTCTGAGCACTTTGGTGCTTGCTCATCACAATTTATATGCAAATGAGCTCCACAAGTAGGATTAGTCCCCATTGTTATGAGGGGGCTATTCCCATTCCTTACTGGAGTTTCACAGTGCTGAAGGGCTGCATAATGCCCCTCATTACCATGAGAACTCCTGCCATGCTCATTTTCATATAACATTTTATAGCTTAGATTAAATAAGATGTTGCCTTCCTCTGCACTCTGCCCACTGTTCCATGGTTTACCTATCTTAGTAAAAGTCCACGCTAAAAAACTAGTGACAGACTCCCTTTAAATACATTTGTATTATCTTGGTTATATTATAATCAACCAGATATTTCTACATGTCAAGATTCAGGTACATTTTTTTCTTTTATATCAGCACTGATGCATCCCAAGACAATGACTCATTAGGAAGATTAGTTAATGATGAATATAAAAACCCAAATTGCAAAATGAAGAAAGTTATGGTTGAAAAAAGGCAACATTTGTGCCTTTTTGCCATAAGTGACATCAACCCTGGAGAAGAAATTACATACAATGGTAGTTTCCCTTGGAGAGAAAAGGTATAATTATATTACTTTGTTAGAATATTCAATCTAAAGACATTTATTGGGTGTCTAAAACTACAAATTACTAAATGTATCACTACAAAGACCAGACACCCATTTAATATACAGTGTATGGAAGGTGTCCTATCTACTGATGACAGCTATCAAGTGAATTAAGGGCCTGGTGAGATCAATATCCACATGGCCATTATTGTTCCACAGAAGTGTCTTGCAGTACCTTATTCACCTCTCTTCACATATCAGTTCTTGGCCAAAATAAGCATGAATAGAAGTATTTATTCAGTGTTTGAACACACAGGTATCTGACGCGTTTAATTGACTATCAAAAAAAGCCATGTATTACAGTCCCATTGATTTCAATGGGAGCACACACACACTTTGCCATTTAAGCGCAGCCTGTTCTCCTCACCTATTAACGTGAGAGGGGCAGCTGAAAAAGCTGAATGCTCTTTAAAAGCATCAGTTTAAATGACAATATCAAAAAAGCGTCTAAAAAAACTGAAGACAGATGCCTGTGTGTTTGAGCCCTTGTTGTCAAAAATGTAATGAGCACAGGGTAGCAGGAGAAATGTATAAACAGCTGTAAAGTATGATGTATAATAATAATAATAATAATAATAATGCTTTATTTATATAGCGCCAACATATTCCGCAGCGCTTTACAATGTAGGGTTAGAGTACAGAAAATATACAGTAAGTAATTACAATAGAGAACAAATAAAGTACAATAATTGGATACAAAACAATAGGCATAGAATCAATGTGAAAAAAAAATACAATAAATAGAGCAAGAAATGAAGGTGACCCTGCTCAAAAGAGCTTACAATCTACAACGGGATAGGGGTTGCACAAGGTGCCGGGGCTTATTGCACTGGTGGTCCAGGCATCTTGAGGAAATGGGGTATAGGGCTAAGCTTACATGAATGGTCATCAGTCTGTGTAGACCTTTATGGTTTGGTGGAGTTTGTAGAAGAGTAATGTCCAGAGGATAGCCCATTCACTGTCTACAGTACAATGGACTTGTTAGGGAGGTATACATTTCAGGTTGATAAGGAAATAATGGGAGATATACGCCTATGCTTTAAAGGTATATCTCCATGCTTGGATAACTCGTGTCCGCAATTATCATTACCCTTTGCTTGCGAGCCCAATAAATCTACGCCACACAATGTCGTAGAGTTTTGGAAAAGGTTGTATTGTATAATTACAATGGACGAGGTTAAATACCTCCAATTATGTCACATGGTGAGGTAACAAAACATCTGTTAATTTACAGAAGATAATTGGTTAGTATATATAAACATGGGTTATATTCGTCATGTGGGCTCCATTTCAACGAATTTCAGTTTAGTTATGAGTACACAATACCAATGCAGCATCCTACCTTTGGAGGCAGTATTGGACAAAAGAAATTACTAAGAAAATGATATGGTTAGACAGAAAACTGGTTAACAAGTATACTAATAAGTGTTTATACTTCAACTTATCCTGGGTCTTAATGTCCAAGGATAGCCACATAGGCAATATAGATAGACTACTTAGGACATTACAGAATGTGCTGAACACTTTGTGTTTAGAGAAAGCAGAGTTAAAGGTCACAGTCTTCTAGACATCTAATAAGAGACTTGACTACACATTGAACAATACTTTAGAACTATAGAACTTATCTATCTAGTGAATTCATAGATATTTCCACAACAAGGTCATGCACCAAGTGGGGACATACTCACACATACTTCAGGTCATGCACCAAGTGGGGACATTCACCACATCCAGACTTCATAACCAACATTCAAAGCA
>JARQOC010000001.1:486585135-486661726 GCA_033576535.1 Allobates femoralis
AAGGACAAACCCCAAATAGATATGGAGAGTGGGTTTAAAATGGAAAGGAATAATAATACCCATTAACACAATGTAAATAGTGACCTTGTCCGGAAACGTAAAAAGTAGTGTACAGAAGGGTGGAGGAACTGGGCGCTGTCCCAAGTATACTAAGTTGGGGACAGAAAGTGCCTGGGTAGTGCAAGCAGGCTAGACCTGGCCTCCTAAGCAGATACACCCATAGGGAATTTGTGTAGAGTTTTAAGTGTGTACCCGTAAATGTGCCTAAGCCATCAGAGACTGCTGGACTTTACCCTTTTTCCCGTTACCTAAACCTGGACAATAGTCACAGGACTTGTGTGACAAAAACTGCTTTTCCTTCCCTTTTCCCTCAGCCTGCGGCAGATGGACTAGTGCCGTATGGACTGCTTTTTCATATTTTTTCCTTCTTTTTCAGTGATTTTTGTATTTTTCAATTTAAGACTTTGTAAATACCGGTTATAAAATTTATGTAAAATGTTTGAATTGTTTAAGTTGTAAAGAAAACTTTTGCTCAGTCCGGGAGAACTGAAGTTAACTAAGGGGGAATGTGGCACCCTGGTTAGGCACCACAGGAACTCTTAGGACACAAATGGAAAAGTACACAGCAAGCAGCCCCCACTTACTAACACTGCAACACACCTTTCACCCCAGGCCTGTAGGGGGAGCTCCACTAGTTGCCTTAAGCCAGTTCCCCCTATAAATACGGGTCCTGGAGGGAGAAACTGCGGAGTGTGCAGTCACTTTAGAACTGTAAACAGCTAGGAGAGCTGATCTGGTACTGGTGCCACACTAGGCCCATACCAGCACACCCGGAAAGTGGTAGACCCTTGCAACAGGGGTCATAGGAATAGGAGGCAAATACAGAATAGGGGCAGAGGAGTCATTCTGATTCACCCTACCAAGTCCGGTTACTGGGTCCGAGCTGCAGGAACCATAGTGCAGGCTGCAGAGAAACCAGCACCACAACAAGGGAGTTTAGGTCCCTGGACACCTGAAGCACCGACAGATGAGAGCCCGGAGTCGAGAATTCGACAGCATTCCTTTATACTACCCTCAGTGCAACAAACTCAGGTGTAACTCGTCACACTAAGGAGTGCAACTCCGGTTTGGTTGGATTCTACATCCACTGGACTCACTAGAAGATACGTACACAAGGAAGCCTATACCGCTGCTTGCTGTGGAACCTCTACAAGTGTCTACGTCATCCCCCTGTCGAGTGTACCTGTTGACACCAGTAAAAGGTACTAAAAAGACTTTATGTGTCTGTACATTCTTCCCGGCTTGATACAAAACTATCCAAGCTGCCGTATTCCATCCAGTGCAGCTCCTGGCCCCAGGGACTACTGCTCATCCTGTGGGGAGCATTCCATCTAGCTGCTGCACATCCCCCGGAGGCCCAAGCAGCGCCGGTGCCATCACCGGACACCCCAGGTGGCATCATGAGACAAATAAGGTTCTACTCCAATTCCCCAAGCCCTTTCATTTGAACACCGGGCCCCACAGCCTCAGGCACGGAACCGTGACAAGTGAAGCATCGCCTGAGACCTGCTAACCTGGCTACGGTGAGTCACATGATCCCCCTGCAGGGGGATTCCTGATCCCCCATCCCCCTGCAGGGGGATCCCTGATCTCCCATCCCATGGCACCCATGGCAGGGGGATCCCTAATCCCACATCCCCCTGCAAGGAGATCCCTGATCCCCCATCCCCCTGCAGGGGGATGACCGATCCCCCATCCCCCTGCATGGGGATCCCTGATCCCCATCCCCCTGTAGGGTGATCCCTGATCCCCCATTTCCCTGCAGGGGGATCCCTGAACCCCCATCCCCCTGCAGGGGGATCCCTGATCCCCCATCCCCCTGCAGGGGGATCCCTGATCCCCCATCCCCCTGCATGGGGATCCCTGATCCCCCAACCCCCTGCATGAGGATCCCTGATCCTCCATCCCCCTGCATGGGGATCCCTGATCCCCCATCCTCCTGCATGGGGATCACACTGCAGAAAGAGATCTGACAGCTCAGGTGCAGTGATCCAGTACATCACTGTGCCCAAGTTGTCAGATCGCTTTCTACATCTTGATCCCAATGCAGGGGGATTCCCCTGCATGTGGATTGAGCTGCAGAAAGCGATCTGGATCACTGCGCCCGAGTTGTCAGATCGCATTCTGCAGCTTGCTCTCTATGCAGGGGAATCCCCCTGCATGGGGATTGAGCTGCAGAAAGTGATCCACTGCACAGTGATCCGGGCTTTCAGACCACTGCGACCGAGCTGTCAGATTGCTTTCTGCAGCTCAATGCCCATGCAGGGGGATCAGGCTCAGTGATCCACTGTGTGGATGCAGGGGGATCATGCTGCAGTGAACTAATCTGACAGTCATGGCTCAGTGATCCATTATGAGGCTGTCAGATCACTTCACTGCAACGTCGGGTCATCTGACCCAAGCCTCTGAGATCATGTGATCTCTGAGACTTGGTTTTGCACAGTGATGCTGCACTGTATGGCAATGATCTGCCATACAGTGCATTATAACTATGACACAACAAGAGGACACTTGATTCCTTTGCTGCAGTCTCTGGATGTAGCAGAGGTGATTGAGCATCGTGGGACCTTCGTTGCGGACTACGTCGGAAACGATCGAGCGTCGTGGGACCTTCGTTGTGGACTACGTCGGATCTTTTTATAATAAAGATGGAGTCCGAAATTTGTTTGCGTTTTTTTTCTAATAAAAAGATTTTTCTTTGTGTGGTGTATTTTTTGACTATTTACTAGAGATTCCTAATGGCCGGGTCTAACATTGGCCCGACATTATGAATCTTGAGCTTAGTGACAGCTGCCAATAAAAAAGCTGGCATTAACCCCTTTATTAACCAGTTTGCCACCGGCACCAGGGCAACTGGAAGAGTCTGGGTACAGTGCCAGAAAATGGCACTTCAATGAATGCGCCATTTTCTGGGGCGGCTGCAGGCTGCAATTCGCAGCATGGGGGGCCCAGAACGCGTGGGCCTTTCCATGCTGAGGATTCCAGCCCCTAGCTGCCTAGTTGTACCTGCCAGTGCCAAAAATATTGCGGAGCCCCACGTCATTTTTTTTTTCCTATAAATAGTTCTTGAAATATAAAAAAAAAATGGGATTTGCTGTATTTTTGGTTGCAGCCAGGTGCGAGGCAGCTGGGGGTTGCTGGCAGTCTGTAGATGCCAAGTTGTATCTGACTGGACCAAAAATATGGCAGAGCCCCACATCATTTTTTTTTCTAGAATTAGTTCTAGAAATAAAAAAAAAAAGGCCTTCGCTGTATTTTTGGTAGCCAGCCAGGTACAACTTGTTAGCTGGCGGACTAGAATCCTCAACGTGGAGAGACCCAAATGTGGGGCCCCCACGCTGCAAATCGCGACCCACAGCCACCCAAAAATAGCGCATTCATTAGAGGTGGCATTTTTTGGTGCTGTACCCCTACTCTTCCAGTTGCCCTTGTGCTGGTGGCACACGGGTTCTCCATATGCGACATGGTGTCCGCTAACAATTTTAATGGAAAATTAGCTCTGTTAGCGGAAACCATGTAGCGTATGGAGAGCCCCTCCCTGTGTGCCTGAACATTGGAGCTCCCTCACAAGTGAAACCATTTTGCAAACTAGAGCCCCCAAGGAACATATCTAGATATACAGTTAGGGCCAGAAATATTTGGACAGTGACACAATTTTCGCGAGTTGGGCTCTGCATGCCACCACATTGGATTTGAAATGAAACCTCTACAACAGAATTCAAGTGCAGATTGTAACGTTTAATTTGAAGGGTTGAACAAAAATATCTGATAGAAAATGTAGGAATTGTACACATTTCTTTACAAACACTCCACATTTTAGGAGGTCAAAAGTAATTGGACAAATAAACATAACCCAAACAAATTATTTTTATTTTCAATATTTTGTTGCGAATCCTTTGGAGGCAATCACTGCCTTAAGTCTGGAACCCATGGACATCACCAAACGCTGGGTTTCCTCCTTCTTAATGCTTTGCCAGGCCTTTACAGCCGCAGCCTTCAGGTCTTGCTTGTTTGTGGGTCTTTCCGTCTTAAGTCTGGATTTCAGCAAGTGAAATGCATGCTCAATTGGGTTAAGATCTGGTGATTGACTTGGCCATTGCAGAATGTTCCACTTTTTTGCACTCATGAACTCCTGGGTAGCTTTGGCTGTATGCTTGGGGTCATTGTCCATCTGTACTATGAAGCGCCGTCCAATCAACTTTGCAGCATTTGGCTGAATCTGGGCTGAAAGTATATCCCGGTACACTTCAGAATTCATCCGGCTACTCTTGTCTGCTGTTATGTCATCAATAAACACAAGTGACCCAGTGCCATTGAAAGCCATGCATGCCCATGCCATCACGTTGCCTCCACCATGTTTTACAGAGGATGTGGTGTGCCTTGGATCATGTGCCGTTCCCTTTCTTCTCCAAACTTTTTTCTTCCCATCATTCTGGTACAGGTTGATCTTTGTCTCATCTGTCCATAGAATACTTTTCCAGAACTGAGCTGGCTTCTTGAGGTGTTTTTCAGCAAATGTAACTCTGGCCTGTCTATTTTTGGAATTGATTAATGGTTTGCATCTAGATGTGAACCCTTTGTATTTACTGTCATGGAGTCTTCTCTTTACTGTTGACTTAGAGACAGATACACCTACTTCACTGAGAGTGTTCTGGACTTCAGTTGATGTTGTGAACGGGTTCTTCTTCACCAAATAAAGTATGCGGCGATCATCCACCACTGTTGTCATCCGTGGACGCCCAGGCCTTTTAGAGTTCCCCAGCTCACCAGTCAATTCCTTTTTTCTCAGAATGTACCCAACTGTTGATTTTGCTACTCCAAGCATGTCTGCTATCTCTCTGATGGATTTTTTCTTTTTTTTCAGCCTCAGGATGTTCTGCTTCACCTCAATTGAGAGTTCCTTTGACCGCATGTTGTCTGGTCACAGCAACAGCTTCCAAATGCAAAACCACACACTTGGAATCCACCCCTGACCTTTTAACTACTTCATTGATTACAGGTTAACGAGAGAGACGCCTTCAGAGTTAATTGCAGCCCTTAGAGTCCATTGTCCAATTACTTTTGATCCCTTGAAAAAGAGGAGGCTATGCATTACAGAGCTATGATTCCTAAACCCTTTCTCCGATTTGGATGTGGAAACTCTCATATTGCAGCTGGGAGTATGCACTTTCAGCCCATATTATATATATAATTGTATTTCTGAACATGTTTTTGTAAACAGCTAAAATAACAAAACTTGTGTCACTGTCCAAATATTTCTGGCCCTAACTGTATAGTGAGCACTTTGAACACACATGTGCTTCACAAATTAGTCCGTAAATGGGAAAAAAGAAGATTTTTTGTGAAAAAAAAGTAATTTTTCATTTCTACAGATCAATTTGTGAAGCACCTGAGGGTTCAAAGTGCTCACTATGCATCTAGATAAGTTCCCTGGGTGGTCTTATTTCCAAAATGGGGTCACTTGTGGGGGAGCTCTAATGTTTAGGCACACAGGGGCTCTTTATATGCGACATGGAGTCCACTAATAATTCCAATTGTTAGGGGACATCATGTTGCGTATGGAGAGCCCCTGTGTGCCTAAACATTAGGGCTTCCCCACAAGTGACCCCATTATGGAAACTAGACCCCCCAGGGAACTTATCTAGATGCATAGTGCGCACTTTGAACACCCAGGTGCTTCACAAATTAATCCATAAAAATGAAAAAAGAAATTTTTTGTGGAAAAAAAAAGTACTTTTTCATATTTACGGATCAATTTGTGAAGCACCTGGGGGTTCAAAGTGCTCACCACACATCTACATATGTTCCCTGGGGGGTCTAGTTTGCAAAATGGGGTCACGTGTGAGGGAGCTCTAATGTTTAGGCACACAAGGGCTCTCCAAACGCGACATGGTGTCCGCTAACAATTTGAATGAAAAATCAGCTCAGATTGTTAGCGGACACCATGTTGCGTTTGGAGAGCCTCTGTGTGCCTAAACATTGGAGCTTCCCAACAAGTGACCCCATTTTGGAAACTAGACCCCCCACGAAACGTATCTAGATGCATAGTGAATACTCTGAACACCCAGGTGCTTCACAAATTGATCCGCAAAAATGATAAAATATTTTTTTGTGGAAAAAAAATTACTTTTTCATTTTTCGGATCAGTGTGTGAAGCACCTGGGGGTTCAAAGTGCTCTCTATGCATCTAGATAAGTTCCTTGGGGGAAGTCTAGATGCATAGAGAGCACTTTGAACCCCCAGGTGCTTCACACACTGATCCGAAAAATGAAAAAGTAATTTTTTTTCCACAAAAAAATATTTTATCATTTTTGCGGATCAATTTGTGAAGCACCTGGGTGTTCAGAGTATTCACTATGCATCTAGATACGTTTCGTGGGGGGTCTAGTTTCCAAAATGGGGTCACTTGTGGGGGAGCTCCAATGTTTAGGCACACAGGGGCTCTCCAAACGCGACATGGTGTCCGCTAACAATTTGTCTGAAAAATCAGCTCAAATTGTTAGCGGACACCATGTCGCGTTTGGAGAGCGCCTGTGTGCCTAAACATTGGAGCTCCCCCACAAGTGACCCCATTTTGGAAACTAGACCCCCAAGGGAACATATCTAGATGGGTGGTAAGCATTTTGAATCCCAGGTGCTTCACAAATTAATCCGTAAAGATGAAAAAAGAAACACTTTGTGGAAAAAAAAGTACTTTTTCATATTTACGGATCAATTTGTGAAACATCTGGGGGTTCAAAGTACTCACCATCCATCTAGATATGTTCCCTGGGGGGGTCTAGTTTCCAAAATGGGGTCACTTGTGGGGGAGCTCCAATGTTTAGGCACACAGGGGCTCTCCAAACGTGACATGTTGTCTGCTAACAATTTGACTGAAAAATCAGCTCAAATTGTTAGCGGACACCATGTCGCGTTTGGAAACCCCTGTGTGCCTTAACATTGGAGCTTCCCCACAAGTGACCCTATTTTGGAAACTAGAGCCACCAGGGAACTTATCTAGATGGGTGATGAGCATATTCAACCCCCAGGTGCTTCACAAATTCATCCGTAAAAGTGAAAAAGTACTTTTTTTTTCACAAAAAGTTTCTTTTAGCCTAAATTTTTTCATTTTCACATGGGGAACAGGATAAAATGGATCCTAAAAATTGTTGGGCAATTTCTCCTGAGTGCACCGATACCTTATATGTGGTCATAAACCACTCTTTGGGCGCACGGCAGGGCTCAAAAGGGAAGGAGCGCCATTTGACTTTTTGAATGGAAAATTGGCTCCAAAAGTCATCTTGCGCTCCTTCCCTTCTGAGCCCTGCTATGCACCCAAACAGTGGTTTATGACCACATATGAGGTATCGGTGTACTCAGGAGAAATTGCCCAACAAATTGTAGGATCCATTTTATCCTGTTGCCCATGTGAAAATAAAAGAATTGAGGCTAAAAGAACATTTTTGTTGGAAAAATTAAAATGGCCATTTTTTCCTTCCATGTTGCTTTAGTTCCTGTGAAGCACCTGAAGAGTTAATAATCTTCTTGAATGTAGTTTTGAGTAGCTTGAGGGGTCCAGTTTTTGGAATGGCGTCACTTTTGGGTGTTTTCTGTCATGTAAACCCCTCAACGGGACATCAAATGTAATGTGGTCACTAAAAAAATGTTTTTTTTTTAAATTTTGCTGGAAAAATGAAAAATTGCTGTTGAACTTTGAACCCTTATTACTTCCTACCAAAAAATTTTTTTTCCAAAATTGTGCTAATGTAAAGTAGACATGTAAGAAATGTGATTTATTAACTATTTTGTGTCACATAACTCTCTGGTTTAACAGAATAAAAATGTAAAATTTGAAAATTGCTAAATTTTCACCAAATTTTAGATTTTTTTCACAAATAAACACAAATTATCGACCTAAATGTACTACCAACAAGAAGCCCAATATGTCACGAAAAAACAATCTCAGAATCGCTAGGATCCGTTGAAGCGTTCCAGAGATATTACCTCATAAAGGGAGAGTGGTCAGAATTACAAAAAAACTGTCTGGTCATTAAGCTGCAAAGTGACTCGGTCCTTAAGGGGTTAAATAAACCGTGAGAAAGAGAAAAAATAAATAGAAAAAGCAAAAAGGGGAAGGAAAAAGCTATATAACAAGTATATAGAAAATTGTACTGTGCATTTAATATTGTATAAAAATATAAATGAATGAAAAATACTATGTAATTAATACTTGTGGAATAAATAAAGTATGCATGTTATATAACAATATAAATTAATTCGAAATACTATATAATTCATGCTATGGAATAATATTTGAATAAATGAAGTGTACGGTATAGTTAGTGCTCTGTAAAAAATACAAACAGTATATAACTATTATATGTTCGTTATTGAAATTATATAGATCAGAGTTAAAGAATAATGCACTATAATAATCATTAATAAATAAATCATATTAATTTTGTATGTTCTTTTACACCTTAAAATATAACTTACCTTTTTTTCTCTTGTTTTTTTTTTAATTTTCCTTCAACTTTTTTTCTTTTTCTTTCTCTTTTTTACAAATTCTTTTTTTAATAAATGAAATAAAATGTTTTAATCGCATACAAATACGTATGCAAGTACATCCTATAACCCCTGAACTTTGATCTGATCATGTGTTTTGTCTGGCTCCCACTTTGACCTCATTACATGGCACAACATCGTGAACGATATCGTTTAAACGTCACGGGTTTATAGTCGTTCATGACTTCGCCCATTCACATCAGTGAACAAGTATCGTTCGCGGGGTTGTGCGAACGATACCTGCTCGCTGGATGGTGGGGGCATCATGCACGATATCTAGGCATGTGACATCTCATCAACGATGTCAAAACGATGTCCTAACCACCGCGCACCCCCGAGATCGTTAGTGATATAATTTCAACATTATTGCGTGTAACGGTACCTTAAGGGCCACGTCACACACACAGATATTTGTGCAGATATTGTTGGCAGATCTCTGGTTGCAGTAAAATCATGGACACATAGTACCATTTGTATACAGCCACAAAATGGAACATTGTGTCCATGATTTCACTGCAACCAGAGATCTGCCAACAATATCTGCACAATTATCTGTGTGTGTGACGTGGCCCTAAGGCGGCCGTCACACGCTACAATATCGTGAGCGATATTGTAAGCGATCACGTGCACGCGCGATCGCTAACAATATCGCTCACATCGCTGGTGAGATGTCACACAGACAGACTCACCAGCGATGTGGGCCAGCGAGATCGCTGGTAACTATGGTACACATCGGGTTACTAGGCGCCGCACGGCGCTTAGTAACCCGACGTTTACCATAGATATCATCTCCCAGCATAGGCTGTGCCGCTGGGAGATCGTTCATCGTGGTGTCACACACCACGATGAAGCAGATTGAACAAGCGTTTATCGCTTGATATGAGCTCCGGCTCTCATATCTGCGATGTCACGATCAAGCGATTTTACATTGTAAAATTGCTTGATTGCACGTAGCGATGCACAAACGATATCGCTTAAGCGATCAAAAAGCAGATCGCTTAAACTATATCGTTCGCAATATTGAACCGTGTGACGGCCGCCTAAGTCGTATCACTGCAAACAGACTTTTTTCGTGGTTGTCCTCATGAAGGGGTGAGGAATACACCTAGAAACACATTGAATAAAGCAGCTTGCATTCACCAATTTACTTTCAATTTTACATAATTGGTACAGTAGTGTTGCAAAAATTCTACAACATAAAAAACTCAATAATAGCTTATCATGGAAACATAGCCTAGAACATTGCGATTTTGACACAGCAAAAATATGCAGCCTCAAAAACTCACCAAAGTTCATTTTGCAAACTTTGCATAAGGAGGACTAAAGGTAAAGAGAAATACATAAGATGCATGTGCACTAATGACAGAACCTTTGCAAACAAGCTAGAGGAATAAGACTTGTCAACTTTAGAAGAAAATTATAATATCAATGGAATAATGTAGACAAGCCTAGGTGACAGCTACAGTGAAGGAAATAATTATGTGATCCCTTACTGTTTTTTAAGTTTGCCCACTGACAAAGACATGAACAGTCTATAGTTTTAAGGGTAGGTTAATTTTAACAGTGATAGAAAATCAAGAATAAATTCCAGAAAATGACATTGTATATATATATATGAGGCCAATGAAAAGGAAGAGTTCCTTTGGCTGGATACAAGGAGAGGGAGATGGAATAATAAAATACTGATGGGCATTACTATAACTCTACAAATTGTAGTGGAAGGAGCAGAAAATATCTCCATAAAGCAAAACGATGAGGCAGCAAATCATGGAGATGGAATTCTTATTGGGAAGCAGTAACCTGCAGGTCTAGCAAAGAAAAGGATTTTTGACAGCAATGAAAAAAAAAAAATTTCACAACTGGTTCAGGACCCAATGATATGGGGAGCACATCTAGACCTAATTATAACCAGAAGGCCGTCCATAAATCAAATAAACAGGTTAGGAGTAAACCTTTTGAAGTTTGAATTTGGTTTGGTTCGCCGAACGGGCAATGTTTGCTGAACAGTTCGTTTAACAGTTCACCAAACATCCGAACCCTATTTAAATCAATGGGAGGCAAAATCATGTGCCTAGAAAACACCTTCAAAGGGGCCCAAAAGCAGCCAAAAACACTGTCAAAATTAGGGACAGACATCAGGAAAAGTGCCATCTATTCCACAGAGTTAAAATTTTCATCATTGTGCATTATGGATGCATAGGACAAGGCCTGGCCACGTATTTCAAGCTTCACATATAGGGATTGTGCTCTGAGAGCCCTCATGAGTTTGTGCAGGTTGGGAGTAGATGGTGAGAGTGTTGTAAATGTGAAAAGTCAAAAGTGTTTTTGTTGGAATCTCTTCAGGCAAATCATGGCTGGAGAAGTTGTAGTATTTGTCTGAGCAAGATGGAAAGGACAGGAAGAGTGAATGACAGCATGAGAAAGAACATCATCTGTAAATCACTATCTATAACTGCACACTAATTGACTCACCGTGGCCGGGACTCCGGTTTAGACAGGCGTTAGCTTCTTCCTCCTTGTCACGGGTGGACCGCGCCTGCCGGTAGTGGGGCCCGGTGGTACAGATCAAAAATGATGAGACGTCTTGTGGGAACAGATTAAGGGGTTAACTTGTCGTGACGCCACCTATGAGTGTTTCGGTAACTGTACCGATGCTGCGGGGCCTCCGGGGGATGGAATGCAGCATGATGGAATGCTCTCCACAGGCGGAGCGGTGATCCCCAAAGGCTGGAGCTGCACAAGATGTTGGGAGGCAGCTGCGTTTACCTTAGCATGCGGATAAACAGTTCATAAGAAGGCACGGACACTGTAAGTCTCTGTAACGATTTCTTTACTGTAACCAGCAGGCAATACATGGTATACAGTTAGTAGGTAGTGGACCGGGTGGACTCAGCAATGACCAGTGTGTTCTCAGAGATCCACGGTGTTCCTCCATTCTAACTAAGTACTGTGCCGTTGTCGCCCAGGAATACCAGGTCGGGTACAGGGAGGCTGCTTGAATGCCCTATCCGGGGTATACGTTCCGGATGCTTTGGGGAGCCTGGGGTCCCTTGGTGGGTACACCGCTGGTTAGACGACTGGATTTGGCGATGGTGGGGTGCTCCTGTAAAGCGATCCCTCCACTCCTCTGGTTCGCATAGCAGAGCTGAACTGTTGCTAGCTTCGGTACCAGCAAACCAGCTGTAGATGGGCACGGGGTGATTTTGGACCCGCATGTTGATGCCCGTAGTTCGGTTGGTAATGCACCGGGAGTAATGGTGCTCAGCCGTGGTGACGGTAGGGAGATGGCCGGTAGAAGGTGGCCAGGGGGCCGCATGAGACTGTGCAACCCCCTCTCCTAGGTTGCAGAGCTGGGAATCTCCAGAAGGTCTTCTACGTTCCTGTTACCATCCCAGACTCGACTCTTAACAGGAACTCTCTTTGTTCTAAACTTTCCACTACACTCTACCCTTACACTCCGCCCACCAGGACCTGATTGGCCCTCTATGCTAGGTGATGCATGCAGGGTATGGATCTCTGAGTTAACTGTGTGACTGCTGGGTCAGAGAATATTGCTGCTGCATTTATGGCTGCAATACCCTCCTGTGACGCACTCGGTGCGGGGCGCCACATAATCTCTTACATGATTTGCAGGACTTGTATCTATTACTTTATGGTCATCATATGGTGATAATATCTGTGTTGGTCTTTGCATAAAGATTTATTTCCAGTGACATCATGGTCATCTGCTGAGGTTCCCTTATACTCACAATTAGGGTGTCTCACTATTGTTGTAATCAGGGTTAACCGTTTAGGAGTAGTGATGAGCGAGTATGCTTGTGACTACTCGGTACTCGCACGAGTATCACTGTACTCGGGCTTCTCGGCGAGTACCGAGTAATCTCGCGATACTCGTGCTGTACTCGGAGTCCTCATCCCTGCATGTTGACGCTCTTTAGAGAGCCAGCCCATATGCAGGGATTGGCTGGCAGTCACTGCAGTGCCATAGCCCTGTTAGTTGTGGCATTGCAGTGATTGGCCGGCCCGCACAGCATGACCGAGCCTTTATAAGACCCCGCCATGATGTGCTCTGCACACAGCCATCCAGAGAGTCAGTGTAGGGAGAGTGTCTGCTGCTGCTTAAGGGACAGAATTGCGGCCCTCATAGGTAGATCCGGAGCAGGGCTGCAAACTGCTGCTGACCACAACAGTCCTTCTCAGGACTAATCTAGGAGGATATAGGCAGGGTATAATATCCATATCCAGCTTTCCAGTGACCAGAACAGTCCTCAGGAGACTGTTGGAGCTGACTAGCTGTATACAGGCAGGGTCTAATATCCATATCCAGCTTTCCTGTGACCAGAACAGTCAGGAGACTGTTGTAGCTGACTAGCTCTATACAGGCAAGGTCTAATATCCATCTTTCCTGTGACCAGAACAGTCACCAGACTGTTGGAGCTGACTAGCTCTATACAGGCAGGGTCTAATATCCATATCCAGCTTTCCTGTGACCAGAACAGTCACCAGACTGTTGTAGCTGACTAGCTGTATACAGGCAGGGTCTAATATCCATATCCAGCTTTCCTGTGACCAGAACAGTCAGGAGACTGTTGTAGCTGACTAGCTCTATACAGGCAGGGTCTAATATCCAGCTTTCCTATGACTAGAACCATCACCAGACTGTAGTAGTTGACTAGCTCTATACAGGCAGGCTCTAATATCCAGCTTTCCTGTGACCAGAACAGTCACCAGACTGTTGTATTTGACTAGCTCTATACACTATACAGGCAGGCTCTAATATCCAGCTTTCCTGTGACCAGAACAGTCACCAGACTGTAGTAGTTGACTATCTCTATACAGGCAGGCTCTAATATCCAGCTTTCCTGTGACCAGAACAGTCACCAGACTGTTGTAGTTGACTAGCTCTATACAGGCAGGCTCTAATATCCAGCTTTCCTGTGACCAGAACAGTCACCAGACTGTTGTAGTTGACTAGCTCTATACAGGCAGGCTCTAATATCCAGCTTTCCTGTGACCAGAACAGTCACCAGACTGTAGTAGTTGACTAGCTCTATACAGGCAGGCTCTAATATCCAGCTTTCCTGTGACCAGAACAGTCACCAGACTGTTGTAGTTGACTATCTCTATACAGGCAGGCTCTAATATCCAGCTTTCCTGTGACCAGAACAGTCACCAGACTGTAGTAGTTGACTATCTCTATACAGGCAGGCTCTAATATCCAGCTTTCCTGTGACCAGAACAGTCACCAGACTGTTGTAGTTGACTAGCTCTATACAGGCAGGCTCTAATATCCAGCTTTCCTGTGACCAGAACAGTCACCAGACTGTTGTAGTTGACTAGCTCTATACAGGCAGGCTCTAATATCCAGCTTTCCTGTGACCAGAACAGTCACCAGACTGTAGTAGTTGACTAGCTCTATACAGGCAGGCTCTAATATCCAGCTTTCCTGTGACCAGAACAGTCACCAGACTGTAGTAGTTGACTAGCTCTATACAGGCAGGCTCTAATATCCAGCTTTCCTATGACCAGAACAGTCATGTGGATGCCAAGCTTAATCTTTAGTAGCTACTAATGAGACTAAGTTCTCCAGTTTACATATATAGCACAGGGCAGCTTCTGCATTTCACAATTGCATTATACTCATAAGATCCTTGTCTTGTTGGTGCTACTCATTCATTCACTTTAATCATTAATATAGTAGTGTCGCGGCGGTTCACCTATCTGTAAGTATATAATTTTTTCTGCCAGCACCTACGCTTGTGGTTGATGCCAGTCTTGACCTTATTCATATATTGCTTTTTTGGACTGAGCTCCCACTCCATAATTTAATTCCCATGTTCCATTTTTTCCCTTTCTTTAGTTTGGTTGCCACACTTGGACACCATTGCTAGATCCTGATACACACCTAATCGTCGTTTTTAATTACACCTAGGACATATATATTCATTCACATTACACCATTTCTGTGAGGCATAGTGTTAGGACTTGGCAATGGAGACTCCTTGATGTGGATGCCAAGCTTAATCTTTAGTAGCTACTAATGAGACTAAGTTCTCCAGTTTACATATATAGCACAGGGCAGCTTCTGCATTTCACAATTGCATTATACTCATAAGATCCTTGTCTTGTTGGTGCTACTCATTCATTCACTTTAATCATTAATATAGTAGTGTCGCGGCGGTTCACCTATCTGTAAGTATATAATTTTTTCTGCCAGCACCTACGCTTGTGGTTGATGCCAGTCTTGACCTTATTCAGATATTGCTTTTTTGGACTGAGCTCCCACTCCATAATTTAATTCCCATGTTCCATTTTTTCCCTTTCTTTAGTTTGGTTGCCACACTTGGACACCATTGCTAGATCCTGATACACACCTAATCGTCGTTTTTAATTACACCTAGGACATATATATCCATTCACATTACACCATTTCTGTGAGGCATAGTGTTAGGACTTGGCAATGGAGACTCCTTGATGTGGATGCCAAGCTTAATCTTTAGTAGCTACTAATGAGACTAAGTTCTCCAGTTTACATATATAGCACAGGGCAGCTTCTGCATTTCACAATTGCATTATACTCATAAGATCCTTGTCTTGTTGGTGCTACTCATTCATTCACTTTAATCATTAATATAGTAGTGTCGCGGCGGTTCACCTATCTGTAAGTATATAATTTTTTCTGCCAGCACCTACGCTTGTGGTTGATGCCAGTCTTGACCTTATTCATATATTGCTTTTTTGGACTGAGCTCCCACTCCATAATTTAATTCCCATGTTCCATTTTTTCCCTTTCTTTAGTTTGGTTGCCACACTTGGACACCATTGCTAGATCCTGATACACACCTAATCGTCGTTTTTAATTACACCTAGGACATATATATCCATTCACATTACACCATTTCTGTGAGGCATAGTGTTAGGACTTGGCAATGGAGACTCCTTGATGTGGATGCCAAGCTTAATCTTTAGTAGCTACTAATGAGACTAAGTTCTCCAGTTTACATATATAGCACAGGGCAGCTTCTGCATTTCACAATTGCATTATACTCATAAGATCCTTGTCTTGTTGGTGCTACTCATTCATTCACTTTAATCATTAATATAGTAGTGTCGCGGCGGTTCACCTATCTGTAAGTATATAATTTTTTCTGCCAGCACCTACGCTTGTGGTTGATGCCAGTCTTGACCTTATTCAGAACAGTCACCAGACTGTTGTAGCTGTATACAGGAAAAATGCGCAAGGGCATTGGCAAGGGACAAGGAAGTGGACGTGATGGTGGTGCAGGCTGAGGCCGAGGTCGTGTGCAAGCACTAATTTTGCAACAGCAAAGTGACACATCTACTCGCTCGCATATCCTGTCCCAAATTCTTGGGGCCCGCAGCAGCACACCGCTCTTGAACCAAGACCAGTGTCAACAGGTTGTTACTTGGATAGCGGATAATGCTTCAAGTCAGATTGGCACCTCCACAAACACCCTGTCTTCCACACGGTCAAGTGTCAGTAGCTGTGATACTGCACCGCACAATTCCCAACCTGATCCTCCTTCCAACCACCAGGCCGAGTACACGTCCACGGACATTACTGATCCCACACTAGGACACTCAGAAGAGCTGTTCACGTATCCATTCGCAGAATCTGGCCTTTCGCCAGCTCCTGTTGAAGTGGGTGATGAGATGGTATGTACAGATGCCCAAATATTTGAGCAGTCACGTTCTCACGAAGGGAACGTTGGCAACGTGTCTCAACAAGGGGTGGACGATGATGAGACACAATTGCCAGGAAGTCAGGAGGAGGATCAGGGTGCGGAAGAGGAAGACGATGTGGTGGATGATCCAGTAGCTGACCCAACCTGGCAGGAGGATATGCAGAGCGAGGACAGCAGTGCACAGGGGGAGGGAGGCGTAGCATCCCAACAGGCAGTAAGAAGCAGGGTCGTGTCCACAGGCAGAAGGCAGGCAACCGTTCCCCGGAACAACAACACGACACAAGGTGCCTGTGCAAATGTTAGATCTTCCCGAGTCTGGCAGTTTTTTAAGTTTGCTCCAGATGACTCTAATAGGGTCATTTGCAACACCTGCCATGCCAGTATCAGCAGGGGTACGAAAACTAGCAGCCTGACCACCACCAGCATGATCAGGCACATGTCAGCCAAGCACCCAACTTTGTGGGAAGTGCAACAGAGTCGAGGAGCGGTGCTTGCTGATGTCACTGCTACGTCTTCACGTGTTGTGCATGCGAGCCAATCCCCTGTCCATGCTGGCCGCGAACAAGCCTCCGGCCCTGCACCTGATGTTGCCCACGCACAAATAACACCACCATCAAGCACGTCCTTGTCCCAGTGCAGCGTTCAATTATACATTCAGCAAACCTTTGAACGCAGGCACAAATACGCTGCCAACACCCCACATGCCACAGTCCTAAATTATCACATTTCGCGACAGCTTGCGCTAGAAATGTTACCTTTCCGGCTGGTGGAGACGGAAGCATTCCGCGACCTGATGGTGGCTGCTGTCCCACGTTACTCGGCCCCCAGCCGCCACTATTTCTCTAGATGTGCCGTCCCCGCATTGCATAACCACGTGTCACAAAGCATCACACGTGCCTGAACAACGCTGTTTCAGCCAAAGTCCACCTAACCACAGACACGTGGAAAAGTGCTTGTGGGCAAGGCCGCTACATCTCCTTGACGGCACACTGGGTTAATATTGTGGAAGCTGGGACCCAGTCTGAGCGAGGGACGGAACACGTCCTTCCCACACCAAGGATTGCAGGCCCTACCTCAGTCAGGGTTTCACCCACACTCTACAGCTCCGGAATGTCATGCTCCTCAGCCTCCTCCTCCTCCTCCTGCGCATCCTCATCCACTTTACCCTCCACACCAGTCCCAAGCTGGAAGCACTGCAGCACTGCCTCTGCGAAGCGGCAACAGGCTGTGCTGAAGCTAATATGCATAGGTGACAAACCCCACAATACAGAAGAGGTGTGGACAGCTCTGAAATAGCAGGCAGATCACTGGCTCACACCTCTGAACCTAAAGCCAGGAAAGGTCGTGTGTGACAATGGCCGGAACCTGGTGGCAGCTTTGAGGCGAGGCCAGCTGACGCATGTTCCATGCGTGGCTCATGTGCTCAACCTGGTGGTTCAGCGGTTTATAAAGTCATATCCAGAGCTGTCTGATCTGCTGGTAAAAGTTCGCCGCCTGTCTGCACATTTTCGCAAGTCACCTGCTTCTTCAGCTGGCCTTGCTGGCTTTCAGCGCTGTTTGCGTCTTCCGACCCACAGACTGGTGTGTGATGTCCCCACGCATTGGAATTCAACTCTGCACATGTTGGTCAGGATATGTGAGCAGAAGAGGGCAGTTGTTGACTACCTGCATCACCTAAGCCGTCGGGAAATGGGTCAAACTCCACACAGAACACCTGAGGAGTGGAGATGGATGTCCGACCTATGTACCGTCCTCTAAAACTTTGAGGACTCGATCAAGATGGTGAGCGGCGATGACGCCATTATTAGCGTCACCATACCGCTACTCTGCCTTCTAAAACGGTCTCTGCTGAAAAACAAAGAGGATGCGTTGCAGGCGGAGCGCGATAACTTGGAGCAAGAAACATTAGTGGGTGTGGGTGATAACACACAGCCCAGCCTCATCTCATCACAACGTGCAGTGGAGGACTATGACGAGGAGGAGAAGGAGAAGGATGAAGGCATGGAGCAACTCTCTGGCAAAATTGAGGATATGACATGCACACCAGTCATACCCTCGCTTCAGCGTGGCTGGCCAGAGGACAGGGGAGATGAGGAGGAGGACAGCATGTTCAGTCATCGTGTTGGTCAGGATACTGAAGTGATGGCTGTTAAGAGTCTGGCGCACACGGCTGACTTTATGGTAAGCTGCCTGGCTCGTGACCCTCGTGTTCAGAACATCTTGGCCAACAATCAGTACTGGTTGGCAACACTCTTAGACCCACGCTACAAGGAGAACTTTATGTCTCTCATTCCTGAGGTGGAGAGGTCAGCCAAAATGCAGCAGTTCCAGAAGGCCATAGTCACGGAAGTAGGCAAATCATTCCCCTCACAAAACGCTAGCGGCATAGGTCAGGAATCGGTGGACAACCAAGGCGTACAGCAGAGAGGGGCACAAGTCCAATCCGCCAGAGGTAGGGGAACAGTCTTTACGATGTGGGACAGTTTTCTCAGCCCCTCACGCACCACAGCCCCTGAGGTGCAGGGTAGTGCCACAAGAAATGTTAAGTTTGGCCAGATACTGAAGGAGTACCTTACAGATCGAACAACTGTACTGCGACATTCCTCTGTGCCTTACAATTATTGGAAAGATAAAATAGGGAGGGGGACAAGAGGCGCAATAGTGCCCTATCACTAGTGACACTTATATACAGTGGTGGTGCTGTGAAGCTGCTCACCTGGTCCAGTTGTGATCCCCCAACTGGTTTGAAGGCGTTTTTGGAAACGATGTTCCAGCTGCTGCAGGACCTCCACCAACCACTGGATAGTGGTATGTATCAAAGAAATGATGGGAGTGCTGGTGTCTCACGGTCCGCGCTGCTTCAGGGTTAAATAAACTCACCAAAGAGCCAAATCTATTTCCATCCTTTTATTCCTCCTCTCTCCTACGCGTTTCGGCGCCTATCCAGGCACCTTCATCAGGGATATATCCCTGATGAAGGTGCCTGGATAGGCGCCGAAACGCGTAGGAGAGAGGAGGAATAAAAGGATGGAAATCGATTTGGCTCTTTGGTGAGTTTATTTAACCCTGAAGCAGCGCGGACCGTGAGACACCAGCACTCCCATCATTTCTTCGTTACAATTATTGGGTCTCCAAGCTGGACACGTGGCATGAATTGGCTCTCTACGCCTTGGAAGTCCTGGCCTGCCCTGCCGCTAGCGTTTTGTCAGAGCGTGTTTTCAGTGCCGCAGGTGTAATCATTACTGATAAACGCACCCGCCTGTCAACTGAAAATGCTGACAGGCTGACTCTGATCAAGATGAACAAGGGATGGATTGGGCACAGAGGAGTCTTGGAGCACTTTAGTACGATCAGCAAGGCACTCCCTCAGCATCATTGCAAACTTTGCATTCCTTGTGACACTACCCCGTACCTCAGGGCCTGTGGTATGGGGGGTGCTGAGAAAAGTGTCCCAGATCTTTGAGAGTGTTCCCCTACCTCTGCTGGATTGGACTTGTGCCTCTCTCTGCCGGACACCTTGGTTGTCCACTGAATCGTGACCTCTGCCACTAGCGTTTTCAGAAGGGAATTTTTTTAAGAATTCCGCCACTAGGGCCTTCTGGTACTGCAGCATTTTTGTAGACCTCTCCGCTTCGGGAATAAGAGAAATAAAGTTCTCTTTGTAGCGTGGGTCTAAAAGTGTCACCAACCAGTAATGAGTGTCCATCAAGATCTTCATAACATGAGTGTCACGACACAGGCAGCGTAACATAAAGTCAGCCATGTGCGCTAGACTGTTAACAGTCAAGACTTCTGGGTCCTCACCAACAGCATGACCGGCCATGCTGACCTCCTCCTCCTCCTCCTCTCCCCTATCCTCTGGCCATCCCTGCTCAACCGATGGTCTGACGGTTGTGCATGTATTACCGTCAATTCCGAATGAAAGTAGCTTCATTTCTTCTTCCTCCTCCTCCTCATCATAGTCCTCCAATGCACGTTGGGATGACATGAGGCTGGGCTGTGTGTAATCACCCAGTATGGTTTCTTGCTGCAACTCATCCTGCTCCGCCTGCAATGCATCGTCTTTGATTTTGAGCAGAGAGCGTTTTAGAAGACAGAGAAGCAGGATGGTGACGCTAATGATGGCGTTATCGCCGCTCACCATCTTGGTGGATTCCTCAAAGTTTTGGAGGACGGTACATATGTCGGACATCCATGTCCACTCCTGAGGTCTTATGTGTGGAGTTTGAACCGTATACCGACGGCCTAGTTGATGCTGGTACTCAACAACTGCCCTCTTCTGCTCACAAATCCTGACCAACACGTGCAGTGTGGAACTCCAACGCGTGGGACATCACACACCAGTCTGTGAGCCGGAAGCTGCAAACGCCGCTGAAAGCCGGCAAGGCCGGCAGAAGCAGTAGGTGACTTTCTGAAATGGGCACACAGGCGGCGTACATTGACGAGCAGATCAGACAGCTCCGGGTAGGATTTAATAAACCGCTGAACCACGAGGTTGAGCACATGGGCCACGCATAGAACATGTGTCAGCTCGCCTCGCCTCAGAGCCGCCACAAGGTTGCCGCCATTGTCACACACGACCATGCCTGGCTGTAGGTTCAGCGGTGTAAGCCAGTGATCTGCCTGCTGTTTCAGAGCTGTCCACAACTCTTCAGCGTTGTGGGGCTTGTCACCTATGCATATTATATTAGCTTCAGCACAACCTGTTGCCGCTTAGCGAGGCAGTGCTGCAGTGCTTCCAGCTTGGGACTGTTGTGGAAGGTGAAGTGGAGGAAGAGGAGGAGGAGGAGGCTGAGGAGCATGACGTGCCAGAGCTGTACACTGTGGGTGAAACCCTGACAGAGATAGGGCCTGCAATCCTCTGTGTCGGAAGGACGTGTTCTGTCCCAAGGTCAGCCTGGGTCCCGGCTTCCACAATATTAACCCAGTATGCCGTCACAGAGATGTACCAGCCCTGCCCGCAAGCACTTGTCCACGTGTCCGTGGTTAGGTGGACTTTGCCTGAAACTGCGTTGTTAAGGGCACGTATGATGTTTTGGGACACGTGCTTATGTAATGCAGGGACGGCACACCGGGAAAAATAGTGTCGGCTAGGGACTGAGTAACGTGGGACAGCCGCCGCCATCAGGTTGCGGAATGCTTCCGTTTCCACCAGCCTAAAAGGCAACATTTCCAGCGCAAGCAGTCACGAAATGTGTGCATTTATAACTGTGGCATGTGGGGCGTTGGCAGCGTATCTGCGCCTGCGTTCCAAAGATTGGGGTATGGATAACTGAACGCTGAGCTGGGACAAGGACGTGGCTGATGATGGTGCTACTTCTGCTTGTGCAAGTACAGGTGAAGAACAGGAGGCATCTTTGCCTGCAGTATGGGCAGGAGATTGGCTTGCACGCACAACAGTGGAAGACGCAGCTGTGTCACCCGCAGACAATGCTCCTGTACTCTGGCATACATCCCACAAAGTCGGGTGCTTTGCTGCCATGTGCCTGATCATGCTGGTGGTGGTCAGGCTGCTAGTTTTGCTACCCCTGCTGATGCTGGCATGGCAAGTGTTGCAAATGGCCTTTTTCGTATTATCTGCAGACACCTTAAAAAAACAGCCAGACTCGGGAAGACCTAGCATTTGCTTTGGCAACATCACTCGTGTTGTTGTTACAGGGAACGGATGCCTGCCTTCTGCCTGCGGACACCACCCTGCTTCTTCCGGCCTGTTGTGATGCTACGCCTAACTCCCCCTGTGCACTGCTGTCCTCGCTCTGGATGCCCTCCTGCCAGGTTGGGTCAGTTACTGGATCATCCACCACGTCGTCTTCCAATTCCGCACCCTGGTCCTCCTCCTGACTTTGTGGCAATTGTGTCTCATCATCGTCCACCTCTTGTTGAGACACGTTCCCACCGTTGCCTTCGTGAGACCGTGGCTGCTCAAATTTTTGGGCATCGGTACATACGATCTCCTCATGACCCACTTCAACTGGTGCTGGCGAGAGGCCAGAATCTATGAATGGATAAGTGAACAGCTCTTCAGAGTGTCCAAGTGTGGGGTTAGTTATGTCTGGGTCCGGGCACTCGGCATGGGGGGAGGAAGGAGGATCAGAGTGTAGAATGTGAAGTCCAGTCTCACGGCTACTGACACTTGACCGTGTGGAAGACAGGGTATTTGTGGTGGTGCCAAACTGACTGGAAGCATTATCCGCTATCCAATTAACAACCTGTTGACACTGTCCTGGGACAAGAAATTCGAGCGAGATGATGTGGGCGTTTGTCGTGGCGCAATTTGAGCTTGCACACGGGCTTGCCCTCTGCCTGCACCAACCATCACGTCCAGTTCCTTGTCTCTTGCCACCGGACTTGCACATTTTCAATGCGGTGCTGACTGTATACAGCTAAATTAGTGAAGACAAGAGTAGGTTTTTAGCACGACTCTAAGTTTTGAAATTAAGGCCCTGCAGGTCGACTAGTCAGACACAAACGCTGACTACAATAGCGTGTCTTTTGGCGTATCCTAAATTACGCTGCAACCGACAGTAGCAGCACTTAGATGCAAAATTAGTGCAGACAAGAGTAAGTTTTTAGCACAAGGCTTTTGGTGTACCCTGATTAACGCTGCAACCTAGAGGAGCAGCACTTAGATGCAAAATTAGTGCAGACAAGAGTAGGTTTTTAGCATAACCCTAATTTTTGAAATTAATGCCCTGCAGGTGGACTAGTCAGACACAAACGCTGATTACAATAGCGTGTCTTTTGGCGTATCCTAATTTACGCTGCAACTGACAGTAGCAGCACTTAGATGCAAAATTAGTGCAGACACGAGTATGTTTTTAGCACAAGGCTTTTGGTGTACCCTGATTAACGCTGCAACCTAGAGGAGCAGCACTTAGATGCAAAATTGCTGCAGACAAGAGTATGTTTTTAACACAAGGCTTTTAGTGTACCCTGATTAACGCTGCAACCTAGAGGAGCAGCACCTAGATGCAAAATTAGTGCAGACAAGAGTATGTTTTTAGCACAAGGCTTTTGGTGTACCCTGATTAACGCTGCAACCTAAAGGAGCAGCACTTAGGCTGCCTTCAGACTTGCAGATGCCTCCGCAGCGTTTTGCAGAGGCATCTGCAAGTATCTGCATGCAGACCGCGGCCCCTATGTTTATAATGGAGCGCACGGCGGTCTGCAGATGCTTGCAGACCGCCGTGCGCTCTCATCGCCCGCCATTAGTGATCTGTGCGCAGGCGGATGCCTGCGTACAGATCACACACTCTCGTCCGCACCAGGGACGCGAGATGTTGCGTCCCTGGTGCGGGCGAGAGTGTGTGATTTGTGCGCAGGCATCCGCCTGCGCACAGATCACTAATGGCGGGCAATGAGAGCGCACGGCGGTCTGCAAGCATCTGCAGACCGCCGTGCGCTCCATTATAAACATAGGGGCCGTGGTCTGCATGCAGATACTTGCAGATGCCTCTACAAAACGAGGCATCTGCAAGTCTGAAGGCAGCCTTAGATGCAAAATGAGTGCAGACAAGAGTAGGTTTTTAGCACAAGGCTTTTGGTGTACCCTGATTAACGCTGCAACCTAGAGGAGCAGCACTTAGATGCAAAATTAGTGCAGACAACAATAGGTTTTTAGCACGACCCTAAGTTTTGAAATTAAGGCCCTGCAGGTGGACTAGTCAGACACAAACGCTGACTACAATACCGTGTCTTTTGGCGTATCCTAATTTACGCTGCAACAGACAGTAGCAGCACTTAGATGCAAATTTAGTGCAGACAAGACTAGGTTTTTAGCACGAGGCTTTTGGTGTACCCTAATTAATGCTGCAACCTACAGTAGCAGCACTTAGATGCAAATTTAGTGCAGACAAGACTAGGTTTTTAGCACAAGGCTTTTGTTGTACCCTAATTAACGCTGCAACCTACAGTAGCAGCACTTAGATGCAAATTTAGTGCAGACAAGAGTAGGTTTTTAGCACGACCCTAAGTTTTGAAATTAAGGCCCTGCAGGTGGACTAGTCAGACACAAATGCTGATTACAATAGCGTGTCTTTTGGCGTATCCTAATTTACGCTGCAACAGACAGTAGCAGCACTTAGATGCAAAATTAATGCAGACAAGAGTATGTTTTTAGCACAAGGCTTTTGGTGTACCCTGATTAACCCTGCAACCTAGAGGAGCAGCACTTAGATGCAAATTAGTGCAGACAAGAGTAGGTTTTTAGCATGAGGCTTTTGGTGTACCCTAATTAACGCTGCAACCTACAGTAGCAGCACTTAGATGCAAAATTAGTGCAGACAAGAGTAGGTTTTTAGCATGAGGCTTTTGGTGTACCCTACTTAACGCTGCAACCTACAGTAGCAGCACTTAAATGCAAATTAATGCAGACAAGAGTAGGTTTTTAGCACGAGGCTTTTGGTGTACCCTAATTAACGCTGCAACCTACAGTAGCAGCAATTAAATGCTAAATTAGTGCAGAGAAGAGTTGGTTTTTAGCTCAAGGCTTTTGGTGTACCCTAATTTGAGCTAAAACCTACTCCTGCCTATAGTGAGCTAAATAAATCCCTAAAAGCACGGTTTTTGGGATGGATGAGCCTGGAAACCAGCACCAGATGCGATGCAGGCTGCTATACTGGCACAGCGAAGTTTGGTAGATACCCTGCCTCCGTGCCTGCCTGTATACTGCTCTATTAGTCCTCAGAAGGACTGTTGTGGTAAATAGACTGGCAGCTATGTGCCTACACTAGCTGAAAGGCCACAAATCTGTCCCTCAATCAGCAGCAGCTCTCCCTACACTGACTGTCTAATGGCGCAGAGTGACGAGCACAGCGCGGTCAGGTCTTATAAAGACCTGATCATGCTGTGCGGCCAGCCAATCACTGTAATGCCAAAACCAAGATGGCTGTGGCATTACAGTGTCTGTCAGCCAATCCCTGCATGCGGGCTGGCTCTGAAAAGAGCGCCAACATGCAGGGAGGTGGACCACGAGCATAGCAAGAGTATCGCGAGATTACTCGGTACTCGCCGAGTAGCCTGAGTACCGTGATATTCGTGCGAGTACCGAGTAGTGACAAGCATACTCGCTCATCTCTACTCGTTATATTTCGGTTGCTTCTAAAATGAAAAACATAAATTGACCCTTACTCTCTAGATCTATCAGCATGTGCCAGTACCTTATTGAGGATATTATGTACTGTCGCAAATGAAAGAGCAGTGACACATTTAATAAATAGGAACGCTATGACTAGAGATGGTTTGATCGATCTGCAAAGGATTGAATTTGAGTTGAATTTCCTGAAATTTGCAGGTTGCTATGCATTTGAACACTTTGTGATATAATTTTCTCTTATAAATCAACACACACACTGCTTAAGCATCAAAGAACAAGCTAAAGATGTTTTGTGGGGTCTCTTTGGTTTACTGATAAAATCATAAGGCTATAATTCCACATGGTATAGCATATCCAATCATAGAAATGATCAGAAAAGTAGGGAATATAATGGTGATGTTTACATTCCATGACCAAGATACTTCAAAAACACTTGTGAATTCTCTCATCTCCCACCTCAACTACTGCAACCTCCTGCTCTCTGGGTACCTCACTAACAATCTTGCAACCCTCCAATCAATCTTAAACTGTGCTTCCCAACTAATCCCCCTGTCTCTCCACTATTCCCCAAATTCTCCTCTCTGCTTAGCCCTTCACTGGCTTCCCATTGCCCAGAAACTCCAATTCAAAACCCTTACTATGACATGCAAAGCAATCCACAAACTGTTTCCTCCACATATCTGTGACATGGTCTCCCAGTACTTACCTAAACGCAACCTGTGATCCTCTCAATACCCCCTTCTCTACTCCCCTCTTATCTCTTCTTCCCACAAGTACATACAAGACTTCTCCCGTGCATTCCCCACACTCTGGGACTCCCTTTGCCAACACATCAGGCTCTTGCCTACTGTGGAAACCTTAAAAAGGAACCTGAAGACCCACCTCTTCCGAGAAGTCTACAGTGAGCCTCAGTACATTATACTCCTTTTGTATCCTCACTCATCCCTTGTAGACTGTGAGCCCTCACAAACAGGGTCCTCTCTAAACCTGTACCTGTGTGTACCTTGTATTTCTCATATTTATTGTACTTGTGTATGTATGCTCCTTTTTAAATGTAAAGCGCCATGGAATAAATGGCTCTAAAACAAAACAAAACAAAAATAATAATAATAATAATAATAATAATAATAATAAATAATGATAAAAATAATTTTAGTGTGATTTTAGGCTAGAGTTAGGAAGTTAGAGGTCAGCAATTAGTACAGGAAGATAATAACTAAAACATTTGTCAAATACTCTAGTTAGTAGTATGTAGAAAATCTCTCTCGCTAACTCTCACACTTTCTTGTTCTTTTTCACTCTGATTCGCTCTCTCTTTCTTAACCCTGCTGTTCTGATCGCATTTACTGTGCACCTGTACTGTTTTGGGTCAATATGACCCGACCTATAAAAATGTTGATTTTAGCTATTGTGTTTTATTTGAACACCTATTTCGTTATTAAACTGTATGTGAACATGGTTGATCATAAACAAATGAAAAGTTAAATTAAAACTTTATTTTTATTTATTTTTTTTCAGAAAAAGGTTACACGGGCTGTTTGCAATTATGTTCGCTTTATAGCATTCTGCACACAAATAACAAACGTGCTTTAAATTTCTGTTACTATAACATGAAATCTAGCTAAATATAACGTTGTGTTGACATATTTTTATAAAACAACAAATGAAAAATAATGAAAACTTCAGTTTTTCTTTTTTATCTCTAAAAAAGAGTGAAGAAGTTCATGCTTTTTTACATTGAACACAATAATAAAACACATGTCCTTTACATAGATATTTTGCACACCCAGCACATATCAGATTTGTTTTATTGTCACAAGAAGATGGAGAGAAGCTACATCTCTTCTTTTTTGGCTGGTAGCTGTGCTGGTGGAGGCTTTGGAGTCTCTTTCTTGAGCATGCTGCTGGACACTCTTCACAATGGCTGCTGCTCCTTCACATTTGGGGTTTACTTTTCTGGCTTCGATATACTGCCTAACTAGGGATTTTCCTAATTCTTCAATAAAAATTCTTTTATGCAGATTATTTCCATTCCAATTGGGGTTGATTTCCCTCCATAAAACAAATGTGTTGTATGCCAAAACATCCAGAATGTTGTAAAATATTATGTTTGGCCAACGATTAGTTTTGCGTTTGCATCTGTATGTTGATATTGTTTGATCTAGTGCATCAACTGCCCCTTTTATAGCATTATAATCTAATGTCATGTCCGGCTTTCTGTTTTCTCGATTACTTTTTGCATTGTCATGGTGCATTGTGCTCATTAGAATTACATCTTGATTTTTTTGGGGAACGTAAGACACAACTGTTGTATCTCCAGTAAAGTAAAAAGTAGAACTATACACATCTCTTTTACTAAGGATACCTTGCGGCAGTTCTGGCTTGTTTTTCCTTATAGTACCCAGCAGGGTAAGCTGTTTTCTTCTGGCCCAGTTGCTGGATGTGAAAAAGTTGTCACATGCGACATTTTGTTCTTTTGTTCCATGAGTCAAATCGAGAACAACTCGCATACCCTCTCTCACAGAATTGAAAGAGAGATGACTGGATGAGTACTTGCTCACTGATAAGAACAGTGAAACCTCCACCCTTTTGAATAATGAGATGAAGTGCACAGGAAAACAAATACAATTTGCAGGCAGAAATAATTAATGACCTGTTGAAACGTATAAAATGTTATCGGGTCATACTGAGCCGAACAGTACAAGTGTAACATTCAGCTTGTAGCAAAAAGTAAACAAAAAAAAACAACACTCATAGTAAGAACCCCTCAAATGAGGAAAAGTCAATTAATCACAAATTTCAGATCCGCATAATAAATAATCTGTAGGGTCTCAAATTTCATTTTGGGTCATTTGGACCTGAACAGAACAGCAGGGTTAAATAAACATATTCTGTAGAAATTTGCCACAAATCTAGTCTTTAAGGGCAAATTTCTGAAGTCGAATTTCAAATGATCTGATTATGTCTATCTATACTATTTTACTTTCCTGAGTTGAAAATATATATTTTATTATTTTATACTTTTGAAATGACTTAGTTATGTTTTGGAAAACTACTGCATGGTTCTACAAAAGAATAGAGACCCATTTTAGTTTTCAATTAATTCAGTTTATTAACAACAGGAATCAAAGTCATATTAAGGACTTGGCCTCCTGAACTTTTTGAAGGTGGTAAATTAATCCTACATGCATTATAAATGAAGTATCACAATGTCAAATCATTTTATTGCAACTGATTCCTCAATTAAAAGTTCTAACAACGCCCTCATTTAGTGCAGCAGTATGAAAATCATAATTGCCTCTCTCATTCAGTCAGTGTCACGGTTCAACACATATTGAGACCTCCATGTTAAATGAGTCAATTCTTTTATTAGCAGCAAACCACATCATTTTCTTGTAGAAGGACGATAGAATAAAAATGGTTTGAATAGCACATCCAGAAATGCTCCACAGATTTCTTTGTTACAGGTCAAGTCAAGTTGAATAAAACCATTGAATGACTATTTTTATATTCTAAATCAGGGGGCTCAAACTCGGTTGGGTTGGTGGGCTGCACGTAGAAAAAAAATTGATATTGGGGGGGCCGCATTGCTTGTAGGACTAGGGGTACCGTTACATGTCGCAACCTTGCATGCAATTTCACAGGCAATTTGCTGTTTGCAGTGAAATCATGGACACATTGTTACATTTGTACGCAGCCACAAAGTAGAACAATGTGTCCATGATTTCATTGCAACCAGCAAATTTCCTGTGAAATTGCATGCAATGTTGCGACATGTAATGGTACCCTAAGTGACATTTTAGCAATACCAGAATTTTTTGCTCAATCTAGTAAAGTACAAATCCTGATCTTCTTGTAGGAATGTCCCCACCCTAATCTTCTTTATGTAGTAATGTCCCCATACTGGTCTCCATTGTATATTAATGTCCCCCAAACTGGTCCCGTCTTGTAGTAATGTCCCCATCCTGGTCCCCTTCTTGAAGTAATGTTCCTCCTTGGTCCCTATGTGTAGTAATGTTCCCATCCTATATTAATGACCCTCATCCTGGTCCTCATCATGTAGTAATGTCCCTTCCTGATCCCCTTCTTGTAGTAATGTCCCCATCCTAATCCCCTTCTTGTGGTAGTTCCCATCCTGGTCGCCTTCTTGTAGTAATGTCCCCATCCTGGTCACCTTCTTGTAGTAATGTCCCCATACTGGCCCCATTGTATATTAATGTCCCCCATACTGGTCCCCGTCTGATACTAATGTCCACTTCCTGATCCCCTTCTTCTAGTAATGTCCCCATACTGATCCCCATTGTATATTAATGTCCCCCATACTGCTCCCCGTCTGGCACTAATGTCCCCTTCCTGGTCCCCTTCTTGAAGTAATGTTCCTCTCAGATCCGTACGTGTAGTAATGTCCCATCCTGGTCCCCATCCTATAATAATGACTCCCAACCTGGTCCTCATCATGTTGTAATGTCCCCATCCTGATCCCAGTCTTGTAGTAACATCCCCATCTTGTAGTAATGTCCCCATCCTGGTCCTCCTCTTGTAGTAATGTCTCCGCCCTGGTCTCCATCTTGTAGTAATGTTCCTCCCTGGTCCATATGTATAGTAATGCCCCATCCTGGTCCCCATCCTATATTAATGTCTCCCATCCTGGTCCTCATTTTGTAGTAATGTCCCCATCTTTTAGTAATGTTCCCTCCCTTGTCATCTTGTAGTAATGTCCCCCATCGCAATGACATTTTGTAGAGATGTCCCCACAACCTGGTCTCTGTTCTTTTTGTTCTCTCACTCACACACACACTCACACATATACACACACACTCACATACACACTCACACATACATCCTCAGACATATTCACACAAACACACACACACACTCACACATATACACACCCACACACTCACACATATACACACACACTCACATACACACTCACACACACATAACACATACATCCTCAGACATATTCACACAAACACATATACACTCACACATTGACACACTTACATAGGGCCATATTTGGAGTTCCTGCCGCCCTAGGCACTTTCAGCTGTCACGTTCCACCCCTCCCAGGCTGCTATCTTCGGCTGTAACAGCACCTTACCTGTCTCCACTCTTCTCATCCCGGCAGCTTCTTCCTCCGTGGTTCCCAGTCTCCCGCTTGCCGGCACCAGCTGACACCAGCTAGCACCCGGCAGCCGGCACCAGCCAGCAGTTGGTACCAGCCTGCATCCAGCAGCCGGCACCAAGCGGAAGCCACCAGCACCCGGCAGCTGCCAGCATCCGGCAGCAGCCGCCAGCACCCAGGAGGTGGCACCAGGTGGCACCTGGCAGCTGCCAGCACCCGACGGTAGCCACCAGCACCCGGCATTAGGCGGCACCTGGCAGCACCTGGCAGGCGGCATCAGGTGGCATCCGGCAGCTGCCAGCACCAGGCGGCAGCTGCAAGCACCCGGCATTAGGCGGTACCCGGCGGCAGCCGCCGGCACCCAGTGGCCACTAGCACCCAGCACCACCTGGGAGGCAGCACCAGGTGGCATCCGGCAGCACCAGGTGGCAGCTGCCAGCACCCGGCATTAAGTGGCACCTGGCAGCCACGAGCACCCAGCGGCTGCTAGCACCCAGCAGCCGCCAGCACCATGCGGCAACCGGCAGCTGCCAGCACCCGGCATTAGGCGACACCAGGCAGCCGCCAGCACCAGCCACCGGCGATTTGCCGTCCAGGTGGCTCGGGAATAGACTCACACATACACACACTCACACATACACTCACACACATATACACACTCACAAACAAATATACACACATATACACACTCACACATATACACACACATATAACACACTCACTCAGAAATATTCACACACACATACACTCACACATATACACATACACACTCACTCACATATACACACAAATACACTCACACATATACACACACTCACACATACACACACTCTCTCTAACTCTCACTCATACACACCTGATGCCCCGGGCCATGGAACCGCCGCGGTACCCGCTTTATTGTGACTTCCGGGTACCGCCGGCTCAAACAAGTGCCTTCGCGCCTGTGCATTCATGCAAGCAGGCAGCTGGTGGACCAATTAGATGCCTGCAGCTGACGTCACAGGAGGCTTGTGATTGGTCCACCGGCCACCTGCTTGCATGAATGTACAGGTGCAAAGGCACTTGTTTGAGCCGGTGGTACCCGGAAGTCACATTAAAGCGGGTACCATGGCGGCTCCATGTACAATGGCCCGAGGCATGCTTATCTTTTCATGGTGCCCTGGACCGCAGTGGGAAGCGTTGCGGGCCGCATGCGGCCCCGGGGGCCGCGTGTTTGAGACCCCTGTTCTAAATATAACAGAAATAACGACTCTATGTATTTATTTTTAACTTCTAAATATAACAGAAATAACGACTCTATGTATTTATATTTTTGTTAAAAGAAATGAAAAATCTTTACTGATCCATGTAGTTTATGAAGTAGAGGCCTAATATTAATCAAATACTTTAAGGGAAATTTTTAAAGGTTCATTTTTCAATTTTGTCATGAAAATGGTAGAAAGTTTACTGGAAAATTACCACACAAATGTTTGAAAACTTACTGAAATCTAAAATGTTGCACAAATATTGTAAACAAAAATTAAGATAAAAATAAATATTATTCTTTGTTATCTAGCATGCATCAATTCACTATCATTCCTATAAAATGTTAATATTATAAAAGTATACATTTTATGGTCCATTTTTGAAAGGAAATTTCAAGTATCGAAATATTGAAGGGTTATGCTTAGGATGACCATAAATATAAAATCCGTTGGGTCCAATTCTTGGCAACTCGGCCAGCTAGATATTTATGATGGCTGCAGAGTCTGCATGTAGAAACTGCTGAGTATTAAAGCACTGACGACCTGACGTGAATGTCAAACATTTAGCTGTTTGGGACAAATGCCAAGCGTCAGACCCCCATTGTTTTGATACTGATGGTCAGTTATGCTGAGATTCCCAAAGACCTGAAGTAGCTCCAGAAGCCCGAGCTATAACCAGAATTATCTTCTGAAGTCATTATGACATATTAGACAGGGGATAAATATGGAATATCATTATTGTCATGTGTATATTTTCTTGTTCGCAAATTGTCTCTTTGGGGAGGAAGTAGATGAACCCATCTATGGAAAATGGCAATCCTAAAAGTCAAAATGTACTCTTTAACTAGCCTTTCAATATGATTTAGGATTTATGGCATATCAGAACCCCAATCTGAAAACACAGCGTTTCAAGTGATTGCCCCTCATCAATGCAAAGTATGGGGACTGATATGGCTGTTTTTCCTTCAACTATCTTCTAGTTTGTAACAGAGAGGAATTAGAATCAATTTTAAAACATTGGTATCCTCACAAACATCTTTCTATTCTAATGTACATAGACTTATAATTTGCTCATATGTCACTAAACTACCCAATGCTTTCAAGTGACAAGCAGTTTTGATCAGGGAGCACTAAAATGTTTGAGTGCTCTGTGCTCGAATTGAGCAGGTCAGATGCTCAGATGGCAACAAGTGTAATGCAAAGAAATATGAGACTAAAACACTTTTATGGAAGACCCTAACAGGAGGGCTAAGAGGGACGGAAAATTGTTGAAATGGATCGAAACAGTGCTCAAATGGAATGGGAACAGTATGGGAAAGATGTCTGTAAGCATCTCTGACTCCAAGGTCACTGCTGGGATCTAAATAAATAAATAAACAAACAAAATAATACCATGGGATCCCCCACATTTTTTATAACCAGCCAAAATGAAGCAGACAACTGTGGCTGATATAATCTGGCTGGGAATGTCCCTGTCGTTTGGTCCTTTTCAGCCTAAATATATTAACATTGCAGCTGACTCAGAATTGGCACATTTCATTAGATTTCCAATCTATCCTAAACTCTAATGCCTGACTAATCCACCTGTCTCCCCGCTATTCCCTAGCCTCTCCTCTCTGCCAATCCCTTCACTGGCTTCCTAATGTCCAGAGGCTCCAGTTCAAAACCCTAACTATGACATACAAAGCCATACATAACCTTTTTCTTCCATACATCTGTGACATGGTCTCCCGGTATTCACCTACATGGAACCTTTGATCCTCTCATGATCTCCTTCTCTACTCCCCTCTTATCTTTTCTTCCCACAACCGCATACAAGATTTCTCCCATGCCTACCCCATACTCTAAAACTCTTTGCCCAAACACATCAGACTCTCACCCACTGTTGAAACTTTCAAAAAGAACCTGAAGACCCACCTCTTCCGACAAGCCTGCAACCTGCAATGATCCTCAGTCTACTGAACTGCCACATGACTAGTTCTACCCTCTCCTAGAGTATCCTCACCCATTCCTTGTAGTCTGTGAGCCCTTGCGGGCAGGGTCCTCTCTCCTTCTGTTCTTGTGTAAGTCTTATATTGCTCATGTTTATTGTGCTTGTCTATGTCTGCCTTTTTTCAGATGTAAAGCACCAAAGGATAAGTGACACTTTTATCATTATTAATAATAATAATATAATAATAATAATAATAATAATAGTTATTATAATTCAGGTGCTTTGACTGGTTCTTCCTGTTTACCTTGGTGTGGTAATCAGCGTAATATTTTTGGGGGTTTGATGTCAGTTGTGTAATGTCAGCTGGCATCAAGCCCAGGGGTTAGTAATGAAGAAGTGTCTATCAGCATATTAATTAGCTGTCTAACAGCTGCAAAACATGTGGGCAGGGACTTAAGAATGGCACTCTAGCACCCGCAATACTTGATCAAGTAATGAGCATGCCTGAGCATCCCAATTCTCAATAAGTATCAAGCAGTGGTGAGCACACTCACTCATCACTAACAAAAAGTCACATTTAAGTACAGAAAGAACAAAATCATAACATGAGTAGACTTGTAACTGGCTACATTAAAATATTCATTAACTTTCTTAACTATAGCAATAACTATAACCTATACATCTTAAGCGTAAATATGTTTCTGGTTTAAAGGTGGCTTGACATTATTGCTGACATTTCTCTTTCAGCAAATAATTGCAATGCATATTAAATAATAATTCTGGAGCATCATTCTTTGTGTCTTCATAATAGGTATTTGCTGCTGATATATTGCTAATTGAAGAATATTTGAGCTACAAAGCGTTAAAGCACATTTTGTTTTATATAACTCATGAGAAAATGTTACAATGCCTAACTTGTGCTAAATTGACTTAACTATGTATGTATGTGAATGGCTTAGCTCTGGACCACAAGAGGGTTTAAGGTTCTTGTCGGGTGACTAATAAGTAGATGACCTATACATTGAATTTGTAAACAACTTGAGATTGGTGGGGTTATGACTACCAGCGTTTGCACTGATCAGCTTATATTTGCTTGGCAGCGGCCAGATGTAAGCAATGTATGGAGTGGAGTGTCCACTACTGAGTAATGCAGCTCATCTCCCATTCAAGTGACAACCCCTTTAAAACAACTTTGTTGTTATGTGTGGCCTTGATAGGTAAAGGAATTGAGTTGCACATGGCCAGGTATAGTGCATGGCGATTAGGTTTCATGTACTTTGTTATATTTTGAGCCTTATACAAATTATGGTGTGCTTGACACATTATGTGGTGAACGTGGGTATTTTTTTCCTCTGAAGTCTAGCAGTTTTGTCCTAAGTTCTGGTCTTCAACAGTTTAGAGGAAAGTTGCTCTTTGGAACCATGTGTTTGAAAGGGTGGTATTTGCAGAACACTTCATCCAAAGAACATTTGCAGAACACAGGCATATATCATTCATACCACGTGGAGTGTTGACTCCAGGCAAATGTCTATTTATGGCACTCATTCTCCCACCCTCACAAAAAAAATAATAACTAGTGCTGCAGGAAGCAGTAGGGTGCAGAGCTGTTAATGCAAAGTGCCAAAGGAGGTCACTCATCATTTAGAAAAGGCTCACCTATTGATGTTGGGAAGGAGGTTGGTGATGTTGGTGAAATCAAGGCAAATTGCTGAAGGGCTCATATAGGTGACTAAAATATTTCCAGAGGTTTACATGAAGATAACTCCTAAATTAATGTACTATGTCTATGCAAATTGTCACTTAAGTAGACAAACTCTAATGCCACCAATAAAGGTAGTAATCCTAAAAATCATAATTGACCCTTTAACGAGCCTTTTAATATGATTTAGGATTTGTGTCAGCTCAGAACCCCAAACTGTAACATTTCGGGGTGACTGTCCCTCATCAGTGCAGTATGTGGGAATTCTGATCTGGCTGTACTATGCCTAGTAATTGTAATTATTACATTGCATACTAAGTATATTGTTTAAAATAAAAATTTATGAGTATTTATGAGCAAATAGTTGAGACTGGAATTGAATTCTACTCAAAAGTTACAAAAATCTGCATTTGTCAAAATGCAGATTGTTTTGAAATTCACTTCTGTTCCAACTCAGCAAAATGTCCTAAACCACAGTAGAACATTAAAAGGTTAAACACTTTTTAGAAATTCCTTATAGACACTTTAGTGCTCACCTCTTTGGCTCCTCAGCTGCTCATCACCAACCGTGCTGTCCTCATGGCATCTTCTGATCTAATGCCACTTTCATTTGAATCTTCAGGCTCTCACACTGTGCCAGATTTCTGCATGTAATGGTGCCAAAGAGGGTTCTGCGCATGAATGCAGTATGTTAACAACTTCTTGACATAGTTGACCTCCCACACTCATGCGCAAACCCTTTCCGGGCACCATCACACTCAAAAATCTGGTCCAGGGTAAGGGAACTAAAGATTTGAAAGTGAGTGGCAGGGGTTTAGATAATGTGGTGAAAACTGCTTGGGTGCTAGTGAGTAGGGCAGGAGTTTGAAAGGCAAGGTGAGATTATTTTTGTATATTTCACAAATTACATTTATTTGTAGAGAATAATTTCTCTATTAGTAGAATTTCCTGGCAAAAAAATGTCTTCTTTAGTTTTGTATCCCTTACACATTCAGTAAAATATTCGGAATGTAGAGTGGTGTGGGGTGGTAGTCCTAAGTAGAGATGAGCAAACCTTTGGAAGTTTGAATTCAGTTTGATTTGTTGAACAGGCAATGTTCATCGAACAAGTTCAGATTCGGTTTGTTGAAATCAATGGGAGGCAAAATCTAGAGCTTACAAAACACCTTAAAAGGGGCCCAAAAGCTACAAAACACAGCTCAAACCATTTTACAGTGAAGACCCACTGTTTTGGCACAGATATTATCTTTCTACACTATTTCTTAGTAAGCTTCATGGTGCTGACATACTCAACATGCTTGCGGGCCAACTCATGAACCTCAGACATCCTCATCAAGACTTCTCTGAGGGTTTCTCAGGTTACACAGTTGGTATAATGCAGCAGGGAAATCCCCCTTGCCCATGGTATGTTGTTTGATGCTTCTTTTTAAGCAGATTTTAAGAATCTGCATCAAAATCTGCATGTCTATTCCGAGGCCAGTCTATGAGAGTTCAGAAGTGCTGTGCCAACATGTTTTTCTTACCGTGCAGATTTGGTGTGGATTTTAGGGCCAAAGAAAGAAATCTGAACGACATTTGCAAGATAAAAAAAGCTATGTGGGCACAGCACTTCTGACCTGTCCTAGACTTTGCTGGCCACAGAATAGCAATGCAGATTTTGATGCAGAATCTCAATTTGCATCAAAAAAGGGGTGGGGAAATCACCTTGAAACACATTAAATAAAGCAACTTGCATTCACCAATTTCCTTGGTCAATTGTACAGCAATGCTGTTGGATTCTATATATTTCCACTATTTGTTCTATTATTGCTTCTACATGTGGATAATGCAGCAGCTGTTTGGATCCTTTTATATTGGTTGTGTGTGACACAAGCCTCCAGGGTGGATTTGATTTAAATCTATCTGATTTAAATTACGATTTAAATCACGATTTAAATCACTAGTCAGTAAGGCTTGATTTAAATCAGTGATTTAAATCAAAGTTTCTACCTAAACTAGTTCTTGCTACTTTAACATGCAAGTAGATGAAGATTTTTAGAATAACTTTTTATATTACTTTTTTCTCCCCAGTTTAATGGGTTAATCATTCATATTTGGACACCACTGTTCTGTTGTACTTAGGAAGGAGAAAAATAATCCTGACCTTAATAACAATTTAAATAGATTTATTCAACTGAAACAATAACAACATTACAGCATAAGTTATTTGCTTAAACAAACATCCATGTTTGTTAACTAATTTGGCTAAACAATATATATATATATTTTAAGAAAATTAGGCTGTCAGCCCAGCCGACACATGAAAAACTTAAACACTACTGTCCCTGCTGTCCTCTGTAGCTCACTTGTCGTCATCATCATCTTCTTCTTTGTTCCTATTCATAATCTGGAAAAGATAAACAAGCTCTCCTGCTTTATTGGGTCCCAACCGATTTCTCAATTTAGAATGAATGAGTCCAAAGGAAGAGAATATTCTTTCAACGCCTGCAGAAGAAGCTACTGCTGTTAAAAGTGAAATCATTACTTGAACAGTCTCTAAATCCAAGCGCTTAAGTGACTTCCACCAGTTTACTGGTGTGACCTTCCTTAAAATATCTTCAGCAAACATATATTTCTTGAATGGTTCCCCCTTAGCTTTGAAGTTTATTATAGTTGGCATTAAAGATGGATGATTGCTGGATACCCATGTCATAGCTAACTCCTCTTCCTCAGCACTTAGGTTTTGACCCTGAAATTGGATATTGACAATATTTGCCAAAAAATGAGCTGGAGTCAGTGCTTGTCCCATTCGTTTGTTTACTGCTTGTAATTTAATTCTGTCCATGTGTAGTTCTGTTTTTAAGTGTTCACTCAGTTCCTTCCAAATTTCAACAGCATCCGCAATAAAACAGCTATTTTTCTGTATTTTGTTTAAAGCTTGAGAGATGGGTTTCAGGAAGCTCAGCATATGTTCAACATTTCTCTTAAGCCCAATGTTGAGGATTTTGGCCGTGACAGTGCCATTTATTTTATCTTGATTTTCTTCACAAAGTGTCATCAGAATAGGCCAATTTTTGATATACTGCTCAAAACAGTCCACCACAGAGTTCCATCTAACATCTTGTGGAAGCGTTAGCTTGGTTCCACCCATCCTTTTCAGAGCTGCTGCAGCAAAATGATTATTACGGAAGTATTTAGCAATTTCAACAACATTAGCATTTATTTCTGGAACACTTAAGTCTTTGGCTAAGAGGTGCAGCAAATGAGCACTGCAACCATATGTTATTAGCAGCTTTGTATTCCCTCCCTGCTCTTCTAAATCTCTTCTCATCTTGGATACGTTTGCAGCATTGTCAGTGACCAAACTGCGTACTAGATATTTGAATTTTTGTTCACATGTTGTTATAGCTTTTACTGCCACTTCTTGTAAGTATTCTGCTGTGTGTGCATTTCTTGACGTATCAGTTGTTTGTGCAAGGAAGACTTTACCTTCTTCTGTTGTTATACAAGCAGCACATACAATAGGATCATTGTGGACATTACTCCACCCATCAATACTTAGGTTAACAATTTTACCCTCCAGAGCTGTTGCACATTGCTCCATTTCTCTGTCATACACTTGAACCAGCAGTTTCCCAGCAACATCAGCTCTGCTGGGTGGACTGTATCCTGGTCTCAGAGACTGAACCATATTAATGAACTGTGGGTTCTCAGTCAGACGGAAAGAAGAGTTCGTTGCATAAATAAACTGGGCAATTTTTTCATCAATCAACTCTTTTTCTAATCTGCTAGTTCTTATCACAAACCTATCTATGGTGGTTCCAGGAGGTAAAGTTTTTTTCTTCCTTTTGGGTGATGGTGATATGTGGCTGTGGGTGTCTGATGATGATGCTGCTGCTAATGATCACTATCCTGGATGGATAACTCTGAAACTGTAGAACAGGATGATGGTGATCTTGGAGGTGGATAGTTTCCAGAATCCATGAATTCCCGTGAACAAAAAAAATCAATGCTGTTATTTTATTGTTTATTATTCAATTTCTGCTTATTGTACACAACACATCACTGCTAGTGATGGGCGAGTCCTAAATTACTTGGAATCGCTTGACTCTAGCGAGTCCGAGCCCGGGACTTGCTACTCGTTGCGAGTCTAGCGAGTCCAATGTTAATGAATGGGGAAGCGAGTAATAGCGAGTAATGTGCGATTTACAAATTGCAGATGTGTCTCGGAAGCTTCAGGCTCTATCTGCTAGGACTCGTTACTCTGCGAGTTTCCCAGCGTTTACTCACACGAGTCCAATGCAAATCAATGGCAATCCTAGTTTTGTCAGAGACGCTGACAAAACTAGTATTGCCATTGTCTTGCATTAGACTCGGCTACTGTGCCAGTGATAGCAGGGAAACTCGCAGAGTAAGAGCTGTCTGCTCTGTGCAGCTCCAGGGTCCTAGAGCCCGCCTGCTGCCTGATGTAGCAGAGCTGAGATTGTTCTCAGTCTGCTCATTCCCTGTGCATAGACATCTATATCTATGCACAGGGGATGCAGCAGAGAGGACATCGCGTTTTGGACTACGTCGGATGGAAGAGGATTTTTTTAATTAAAGATGGAGTCCCTAATGGCTTTTTTTTTTTATTTCTAATAAAAAATTTTCTCTGTGTTGTGTTTTTTTTAACCCTTTATTGGAGATTCTTAGTGACCGGGTCAAACCTGGCCTGACATTAAGAATCTCGGGCTTAATACCAGCTTGTATAACAAAGCTGGTATTAACCCCTTTATTACCCAGCGTGCCACCGCCACCAGGGCCGCTGGAAGAGCGGGGTTCAGCGCCAGAGGATGGCACTTCAATGAACGCACCATCTTCTGGGGCGGCTGCGGGCTGAAATTTGCAGCGGGGGGTACCCAGAAAGCTTGGGCCTCCCTGCACTGCGGATTCCAGCCCCCAGTTGCTTAGCTGTACCTGGCTAGACATAGAAATTGCGCGGAGCCCCACGCATTTTTTTTTTATTATTTCATGAAATTCATGAAATAATAAATAAAGAGGGCTCGCCTATATTCTCGTGTCCGGCCAGGTACAAATAGGCACCTGGGGGTTGGGGGCAGCACGTCGCTGCCTGCTGGATCCGGCTGGTTCCAGAAATACGGCGAAGCCTACGTCATTTTTTTTCTGAAAAATCAATAAAACAATCCTAAAAAAGGGACTGCATCTTTATTAACCCCTCGCCCATGGTCCAGGGGTTAATAAAGATGCAGTCTCTTTTATTTACATTGTTTTATGGATTTGTCAGAAAAAAATTTGACGTGGGCTTCGCCGTATTTCTGGAACCAGCCGGATCCAGCAGGCAGCGACGGGCTGCCCCCAACCCCCAAGTGCCTATTTGTACCTGGCCGGACACAAGAATTTATGGGAGCCCTTTTTTTTTATTATTTCATGAAATAATAAAAAAAAAAATGCGTGGGGCTCCGCGCAATTTCTATGTCTAGCCAGGTACATCTAAGCAGCTGGGGGCTGGAATCCGCAGCTCAGGGATGCCCAAGCTTTCTGGGCACCCCCCGCTGCAAATTGCAGCCCGCAGCTGCCCCAGAAGATGGTGCGTTCATTGAAGCGCCATCCTCTGGCGCTGAACCCCGCTCTTCCAGCGGCCCTGGTGGCGGTGGCACGCTGGGTAATAAAGGGGTTAATACCACCTTTGTTATACAAGCTGGTATTAAGCCCGAGATTCTTAATGTCAGGCCATGTTTGACCTGGCCACTAAGAATCTCCAATAACGGGTTAAAAAAAACACCACACAGAGAAAATGTTTTATTAGAAATAAAAAAAAAAGCCATTAGGGACTCCATCTTTAATTAAAAAAATCCTCTTCCATCCGACGTAGTCCAAAACGCGATGTCCTCTCTGCTACATCCCCTGTGCATAGATATAGATGTCTATGCACAGGGAATGAGCAGACTGAGAACAATCTCAGCTCTGCTACATCAGGCAGCAGGCGGGCTCTAGGACCCTGGAGCTGCACAGAGCAGACAGCTCTTACTCTGCGAGTTTCCCTGCTATCACTGGCACAGTAGCCGAGTCTAATGCAAGACAATGGCAATCCTAGTTTTGTCAGCGTCTCTGACAAAACTAGGATTGCCATTGATTTGCATTGGACTCGTGCGAGTAAACGCTGGGAAACTCGCAGAGTACCGAGTCCTGCGAGTACCTTACTACTCGCCGAGCAACGAGTCCTATCGAGTAGATTCGCCCATCCCTAATCACTGCCCCTGCCCCAAAAGGAATATTTGTTTTTCTTCATAACTGTACCAAATGACAGTAACATGCAGTAATAATAAGAGATATAATTTTTCTCACACATGACAGTTCAGTCTTTAGAAATAGGATTCAATAAAAATGTTTACCAACCTGAAGATCCTGCCTGTTCAGAAGTGTTTCTTTGGTCATCTTCATCACCGCACTTCTCATGATGTTGCCTCATTCGCGCCACCAGGCCTTGCATCTCTTTGTTGCATCATTTGCATTTTGCACGCATGCCTGCCTTACCGATAGGCGAAGGAGCTTCATTAAAATATTCCCAAACTGGGTCTCTTTTACGGCCTGCTGCCATTATAAGGAAAGAATGTAATAAACCTCAGATCGTACACACAAACAGATCCAGACTTGTCTGTCTGTGGCTATGCTGCAGTATTGTGCTCAAAGTTTCACTTTCATTTTCTTGTCTGCTTGCCCTTCCTCCTCCTCACACTTAGATTCACATTCTTCTTGTGTTGTGCAGATCTATTCCACTCCAAACAATCAGAAACATATTGTCTAACTTCTTGGACTTGGCACTGAAGGGGTTGATTCTGTATTCATAGGTTTATAGAACAATAGGATTAAGGTCTTTTTCTCAACTCTGTTCATGTTGTAACATTTTTGCCGTGAAGAAGAGGCTGGGACCTCTGCGGAGTCAAATTCAATTTTGAGAACTGTGTAAGTAAAGCGAGCGTCTGTGATAATATAGGAGAGAAACTGCCCACTAATCCTACAGAAACCTCTGGAAGAGCATGGCATTGTGAATGTTACACATATACAGCCTTTATTCTACTGAGTTAAACAACTCAGCTTTATCTCATGATGGAAGAACCTTTGGATGGTAAAATATTTTCCTCAAAAAGCAGTTTATTGAAAACAATCCGATTTAAATAAAAAAAATCCGAATAAATCAAAAAGATCCGATTTTTTTTCTTTTTTAAAAAAAAACATTGATTTTTATCCACCCTGCAAGCCTCTAAGGGTACCTTTACACGCTGCAATTTTTGGCGGCTATAGGAGGCAATCTAATGTGCGCGTGCATGTTTTTCATGGTTGCCTCAGATCGCCAAAGGCGCTTTTTCGCCCTCAACCTAAGGCGATGTGTCACCCCGGAAGTCGCCACACCAACAGCAGGAAACATCTGGTAGACTCCGTTGCCGCTTCACACGCTGCAATCCCCAAAGGAATGTACATGTTCAGCGCAGCGAGAACATAGGCGTGCCAAATTATTGTACACCGCTCCCCAAACACAATCATTGGACAACGCAATAGTGTTATGATTGGCCAGCCTGCTCTGGAAGGCTGGCTAATACATGATGTCATTGCCATTGTGTGGTGGTGAAAGGACAGCTGTTCAAATATGGCGCCCTGTGAAGTGACAGCCAATGGAAACACAGTAGCCCTACCAATCATCGCTGATGGGGCCAAGTCTCCAGCACGCTGTGGCACGCCAATGGGAAATCAATAGGCAACGCAGATTCCATCCCTATCGCCCCTTCAAACGCCAAAAGCCAGGAATATGGCCTTCATGATTGCCTCTGATTTGGGAGCAGTGCTGTGAAATCGGAACCAGACGCAACCTTTTTATTCTCCGCCAAATTCCCCAATTACACGCCGCAATAAGGAGGCAATTTGGCAGCGATCATTCCAGAGAGAAATATTGCCACCAAAATTGTCTCCTGTGGTTGTGGCGTGTAAAGGTACCCTAAGGTAAGCTGTGTAACTTTCGCTTACATGTCACTATTTATTATCAGATAAGACCCCATTTGCGCTTTCTATCCTACATATGTATAATTTTAATCTTTGTGGTCTTTGTTCTTTTTTCAAAAATATGTCCATTGTAAAAGTTATCTATAGAAGGTTATGTTCTTATAGTGTTAATTGTAAACTAGAAAAAAGTCATAAAAAAGTTTTATGTAACATGTTGTTAATACAAGTGTGAGCTCAGACAAACTGCTACAAAAACAGTCAAGCTATTGAAGCAATGTAAGAAATGATCAATGAAAGCTGATAAAAGAAAACTGTCAGATTCAAGACATACGGTTGAATTGAAATTCATAAAAAAAATCAGACATAATTATGATCCTTTCATCAGTGGAAATCACCAAACTCTGTGTCACAATTCGGTGGCAGATCTGTCCCTTTTCGAGGCTGTTCAGTAGTTAATTGGAAACAAAAATAGCTCCATGCACATTATCACTGAGACACTTGTGCCAGGCACTTATCTCCGTAAAAACACTGTAACCCATAAATTAAATTTTCTCTCACAACATCTAAGATTATCAAACATTCCAAAGACTCCGTTCTAGAATTATATGTCCCTCTGCTCATATTTTTTCACAGTGATATTAGTTCTTTAATCTGTAAAATCCTCATTATTTTTAAAGTTTTGAAGAGGATGCAAAACTTTATTAAAATTTTATTTTTATTTTATATTTTAGAATCCATAACATTATGGATAAATACTAAGGACTATAAATAGAGAAAAGGCATTAGAAGTGGAAACAAAACAATGATATTTGCCATATGAGCAACTTTAGACACTTTAGTTCCAAAAATATCCATTTATCATTTGTAGACATTAGTCTTTGAGAACAAAATACACTGTTTCTATCCTTTCAAACTCCAAATTACTAGGATTTTTTAATGAGCATGTAGGGAGGTGGACCTTAGTCGTGTTTTCCCTTTTGAAGACACCAATTGTATCAATGCTGTTTAATGTAATGTAAAATAGTCATAGGTGTTAGAAATATAGATAGGAATTTAAAATGTGCATGATGTACCAGTGTTGAGAAGATATTTTGAAATGTTCCTTTATAATGTAAGGCATAGTAGTGTTGTGTAAGATGTAACGATGCAAAGTATTATAATGTGTGTGAGGTCAAGCCTGCCCAGCTACAGACTGTAGGGGCAGACAGAGTTAATGTTGGGACTAGCCCACACGGGAAGGGTTAGCATGCAGGGAAAGAAACAGATTTCCTTCTGGAACTTTAAACTGGGATTAGTTTGCAGCTGAATCTACCAAAAGTCTGAGTGCTCAGCAAGGCCACATGACATAGGTGTCACTACAGCTAAAGGAGACTGGAGCCAGGGATAGTGTGGAATCTGAGGTCAAACACAGTTGGGTCAGCGTGGTGACCAGTAGAACTAGCGACTGGGCTGTCATGTCCTCATAAAATACACTCAGCTTTGAGGTCCCAGACAGGTTACGACTACAGAAGGTGAAGGGCCTGGTTACATAGTACTTGAGACAACAAATGGAATCCTGGGCGGATGTTCCAAATGCATCAGTAGCGTATAGATAGATTGCCATTATGACCGAAACCTATCTCCTTGGTAATGAGAACTGGACGCAGAGTTGCAGAAAGGGATGGAATGAATCTCACAGATAGTACTGTGATGTTTACCTGGGTGGTGGTGAAACAACTGAGACTAATGAGGACAGAAACAACTAGGTTGGAAGGGGTGGAGGGACTATAATCATTTCTTATGATTATCTATTATAAACAGAATCTTGATCAAATTTGTGTAATTTTTGGGTTAAAATTTTAGTTATGGCACAGAGTACAAAACAGAAAAAGATAAACCCAGTCCCAGTAGCAGCCAAAAGTACATTTTTTCATATAAAGAGTGACCTTAAGGTCTAATTTGAAAAAGTGTCTGTCCTATTTTCTCAACTAAATAACTAAAAGTTGTTCCCATTATATAATTAAAACAAAATGTCATCCAATAGAAAGCCACCCTGCAAAGAACAGGGATAACCAATTTATGTAGAAAAAGGGCATCTGCGTTTTTATTTTAGACCTTAAAGTACTGAACCTGCATGCAATAGACATCACCATTCATTTCATTCAGATTCACTGGGGTTTAGCAAAATGTTAAAGGAGCTAAATTACTCCTGTCTGTAAGTTATCTATAACCAAAATAGGAAAAAGTTAAATGATTTAACTGCCGCACTGAGCACAAATGACAGTCCCTCTAATATAAAATTCCAGAGTCCTGAAGAGCTTTGTAAAATATTGGTAAAATATTGCTCTCAGTCTTACAGGAGTTCAGGTTTAGTTTATTATCAGCACATTAGACTGGGGTACAGGATTTCTGATAATAAAAAACTAATAGAAAACTATAATGTCTTTATAAATCCTGGACATTTTTCTTCCTATGTTTATTCTGTAAAAAACTGTATTTTATAGTATATTTGTTTATTCTCTACAGGTATGCATTGGATTTAATTACCGTACTGATGTAGCCATTATTTTTTACTTTCCTTTGGTCATCCATATCTTCAAGAGGTTAATAACATTTTTACTTTTCTATCTATCGGGTTGTTTTCTGCATGCCAAGTTGTGTTTCTTAATTGTACCATTTAATCAACCATGTATTATGTTGGAAAAAAATATTTGTATGGTGAAATGGTGAAAACAGTATCTTCCCATTGTTTAGCTTTCTTTGTATGGCATGTATGTGCAGTAAACATGAAATATTATCTTTCTTTAGTATATCAACAATCTTGTATAGATTTTTGCTGTACTACAATCCTTATGAAAAATTTAGTTTGTAATTTTCTGACATCCGTAACTTTTTTTTTTTTTTAATCAAAGGGGCGATCATAGAGTATGTTTTGATTGATTTTATCAACTTTTTTGGGAAGGAATGGAAAGGTGATTAAGAAAAAGTAGTTATGGCATTTTAATCAAAATCCTGGTTCCATAATGTAACAAAATGTTACTCATTATGTCAGTCACCCTGAGTGTATGAAATGTGACACTTTTAATGTGATGTCACCTATGTAGCCAAAACACTAGAACTGGAGCATTGAAAGGAAGCTGTTAGTAGACACTGCGCAGTGAGTACCTGTGTTATTTGTTATTTTAGTTATTTTGCACAGTTTGGGGCCCAAATTGAAAGTGGACAACCCCTTTATGGATACAAAACTTGGTATACACGCTTAAATCTATACCTCTAATTTTGTAACCTTATTTTTAAAGCAGAAAAAAATGTTTTACAGGACCATGGTTTTTAGGATTTTTCAAATTATTGTAACTTGTTTTGAGTTCTATCCTGCTGAAATAATTACTACTAATGAGCAAGCTTCTTTTAAGATACTTGTCTTTGGAAAATGGGCTGTTCAGACTCATAAGAATTAAATGCAGTTATTGTATGTGAATGATGTAACAATTATTTATTTCTGATGTGGGCAGGAGGTCATGTGACTCTGCTTACTTGCAGTCAAGTGCCAACTGAACTCAGTTTCTCTTAGGATGGTTTCACACTACGATTTTAGCAGTTCCGATGCTGTCTGATAAAAATCGGACAGCATCGGAACGATTTTTGCCTCCGTGCAGCCCTATGGGCATCGGACCGAATCAGATATGCACTAAATGGCATCCGATTTGGTCCGATCCGATTCTGTCCGATTTTTTTATCGGTGCAAAAATCGGAGCATGCTCCGATTTTTGCACCGAAAATAAAATCGGACAAAATCGGATTGGACCAAATTGGATGCCATTTAGTGCACATCCGATTTGGTCCGATCAATTTAACATGGGGCCCTGTGGAGCAGGGTCCGAGGAAACATAGGATGTGTCCTCGGACCTGATTTTACTGTACTGAGCATGCTCAGTACAGTAAAACTGCTCCAAACTGGGAGAGCAGGGGTTAGAAAAAAAAAAAGTATATGCTCACCTATCCCCAAGGCCCCCGCCGTCTCCCGCCGTCTTCTGCAGGCTCCCGGAGTCCTTGCGGTGTCTGCAGATGTCTTCTTCTTCTGTACAGGACCTGCCGTGATGTCGGTTACATGAGGCGACTTAGGGGCGATGTCGCTGCTGATAGGCCACGCCCCTACATTGCCAATGTAATTGGTGGCGATGAAGCCCCGTGTGATGGGGGCTTTAGTGGGAGAAACAAAATAATAAACTTATAGTTGTGATACTTTTAATGGCTATCGAAAAAAAAGTAACTGATGTTCCAAGGCAAGTTTTCGAGAATTTTCACGTCTCTTCATTAGGCATGGTATGACAAAAGATTTAAAGAAACACACATATATACACACAAACTGTGCAGATGCAAGGTAAAATAGGAGGACATTTAAATAAAAAGTGCAGCCTAGAGAGAATCCTAAATTAGCCAGGCTTAGTGGTGTGAAAGTTTTTATGGTCAAAATGTCCATGTAAACCTGGTGCCCTCAGTGTCTCTGGAGCAGATACTTCAGATGTTACAATGAGGCATAAATCCTTCTGAGAGATTCTCATTCAAACAATTGGTAAAATCCATGATATTAGATAAACAACTTAAACATCTAATATCAGTCTGCAAGAGAGAAAGGCAATTCAAAGCCTGAAGAACACAGAGAGATCACTATTAAGCCTGCAAAGGTGGTGCCATAGTTCTCCTGATCAGACAAATCTTTGCTTCTCAACCACCGAAACCACTATGTATACCAGACAACTCCCCTGCCCAACTAACCCTCCTACATCAATGAAGGAGAACTTACACACCTCCTCTCCAGATCACACCTCGCCACCTGTGCACTGGAACCCATCCCATCTCACTTTCTAACCAACCTCACCACCACACTCATCCCAGCCCTAACCCACCTCTTCAACCTATCACTAACTTCTGGTACCTTCCCTTCTGCTTTCAAACAGGCAAAAATCACACCAATCTTAAAGAAACCATCCCTCGACCCCACCTCTACATCCAGCCCATATCCCTGCTCCTGTTCGCCTACAATCTTCTCGAAAAGCATGACCACACTGTAATCTCATCCCACCTCTCATCTAACTCCCTCTTTGATAACCTTCCAACTGGCTTCGGCCCCCACCACTTCACTGAAACTGCCCTGACCAAAATTACTAATGACTTACTCATGGCCAAAGCTAACAGACAGTTCTCCATTCTTCTCCTTCTTGACCTGTCCTCTGCATTTGACACAGTCGACCACTGACTCCTATTACAGATCCTCTCTTCCATTGGAATCACTGACCTTGTCCTCTCCTGGATCTCCTCCTACCTTTCCAACTGCACATTTAGTGTCACTCCCACACGACCTCCTCGCCCCATCCCATCCCTGTTGGGGTACCTCGAAGCTCTGTCCTGGGGCTCCCAATTCACCAGCGTATCCTATTCAAACTCCTAACATTGACTTACAAAGCTGTCCACAATCTGTCCCCCCCATATATCTCTGAACTAATCTTCCGATATCATCCAACTCGTAACCTCCGATCTTCCCAAGATCTCCTCCTTTCCTCCACACTTGTACGTTCCTCATCTAAACACCTGCAAGACTTCACCCGAGCATCCCCCATCCTCTGGAACTCTGCACCCCAAAATGTCCAACTGTCCCCTACACTCAGAACCTTCATGCGGAACCTGAAAACCCATCTCTTCAGAACAGCTTACAACCTGCAATGACCACGGTGCCACCTCACCACCGCTGGATCCGGCGCTCCACCACCATTGGACCTGGCGCTCCACCACCATTGGACCTTGCGCTCCACCACCATTGGACCTGGTGCTCCACCATCACCAGAGCAGACCCAACCTACTGTCTCTCTCCCCACTGCCCTGTAGAATGTAAGCCTGCAAGGACAGGGTCCTCTCTCCCCTCTGTACCAGTCTGTCACTGTTAGTTTGCTCATTGTATTTTTAACTTGTTTGTATGCAACCCCTTCTCATGTACAGCACCATGGAATCAATGGTGCTTTATAAATAAATAAATAAATAATAAATAATAATAATATAATGGACTACATTAAAGAAGCACACAGACAGCTGATGGATATACAGTACTACACCAAATTGGATGAGGACCCAACTCCAAAATATATGAGGAAATTGAGAAGAGTCATCAAATATTTGAGTATGGATTCCATAAACATTCTGGACTTAACAACTGAGGATCCAAGGATGGGAGTTTTCTATATGCTTTCCAAGATTCATAAGCAAGGCAACCCAGGGATGCCAATCATCTCAGGGGTGAGAACACTCACTGAAATAATCTCAGGTTTGCTGGAAAATGTCTTTAAACTGCTGGTAATGTGGCACCCTGCCATTACAGGTAGACACAGGACTACCTAAGGCATGGATGGATTTCCACAACAAGTAACCCACATACACACAACACCTTTCACCCCAGAACAGTAGAGGAAGCTCCGCTTGCTGCCTTTAAGCAAGATCCCCTATAAATACTGGTGCTGGGGGTGGATTTAGTCAGAGTGTGCAGTTGCTAGGAGAATTGTGAAGACATCCTGGTGTGTCGGACCCATGCTAGGCCTGAGGCAATTGACCAGCCTAGCCAGTGTGAGGGCCTGCGAGTGAGATCAAAGGCAAGGCTTAAGAAGTAGAGAAGCAGACTGGGACAGAGGAGCTATACCGGTTCACCCCAGGAAGCAACCCGGACACCGGAGTCCGAGTCTGCAGGAGAGCATCAAGCCCAGCAGAAACACCGGTTCACCGAGGAGGCTCCAGTCTCCCGGACACCTGTCACGCAACCAATAGGGGAGCCAGGGACCGCAGTAGAAGTCATAGCGGTAGCCCACACAGAGGTTCTCGACACTACAGAACGGGTGAGAGAAAGACAGAGAGGAGGTCAGGCTTAGTTTTACATGGGTCAGAGACTTCAACGAGGGAAAAGTGACAAGGAGGCCTAACCCATCACTCACTGTGGAAATCCAGACGTGCCATCCCGACCACCTGGAGTGTACCCTGGACAGTGCCTGCAATACCATCAGTTAAGGTAAAGGTACAGAAACTATCGACAGTATGTGTGTCAGTTTGTCCATCCCTGAACCCGTCCGGCCTAGGAACTGTCGCCGAAGCCCGGCTGCCTAATCATCTCCCTGTGCAAATCCCCATCACCTCATCACTGTTCTGGGGACCCTGCTCCACCTGTGGGGAGCTGTATGACCCAAGCTGCCCGTCCATCATCCCTGGAGGTCTGAAGCAGCACTGATGCCTTCACCAGAATCCACTGGTGGCAACACAAGACTTTATTATTTCTTTTATTATTTTTCCCTTTATCCAAGTGACCCCAGGGTATGGGTTCGGGCAGGCCACCAGTGACATCACTTTACAGTAAATGCCCGGATGCCGAGTTCCCATAGACCCCTGGGTGGGTCACCTAACTTTCCCCCCAGTTAACTTCAGTACTCCTGGACTGAGAAAAATCAATAACAGGTATTATGTACATAGCCTTAAAAATGAAAAATTTACAAAAAACAAATGAAAAATGGTAAAAAGTAAAAACAAAGTGCAGTCCATACGGTGCTAGTCCATCCACCGCAGGCTGCAAAAGTTTATCACACCAGCCCTGTGAAGGTCCATTGTTAAGGGTAAGGTACGGGAAAAGTTCCAGGGAAAACGTTAAAGAGTCTCTACAGCAAAGTCTCTGTAAGCTCCAGGTTTCAAATAGGTTTAAAGTCTTTTAAAGTCCAAGACATACAAAACAAACCAATAAAAATTTTCCCTACAGGTGTCTCTGCTTAGGAGACCTAGTACTTCCTCTCTACCCCAGGCACTTTCTGTGCCTAACTTAGGCCACCTGCACACGTTGAGTATTTGAGGAGTTTTTTTACCTCAGGATTTGTAGTCAAAACCAGGAGTGCATAATTAAATACTGAAGTGGTGACGTGTTTCTATTATACTTTTCCTCTGATTGCTCCAGTCCTGGTTTTGCCTGGAAATCCTGAGGTAAAAAACTCATCAAATACTCAGCGTGTGCACGTGGCCTTAATGTGCATGGGGCTAGGCCCAGTTCCTCTACCCTTCTGTACACTAATATTTACATTTTATTGTACAGGCTGTCTTATTTACATTTTACCCTTGTTACACTTTATGCTTTACACATTATACCCATTCTCCTTACCTGGATGGGGGTTGACCTTGGCTACTATGACAAGACCTACATAGCGCTTGTGTCTCAGGTGATGTGCTCAACACTGTGATCTGTAGAGGTATACCTATTTTGGGTTGTGCTTTGTGTACTAGGCAAATTGGGTAAGTGTCTGCATGGCCTTAGTCTTACTATAGGGCTGGCAGCTTCACCGATTGCAGGATCCTCTGGTTCTGCTACAACGGACAATTCTTCTGGAACTTGAACAGGTACTTCTGGAACGCTTGCAGATTCTTCCATTCTTCCTTGTTCTTCCAATGGTTGGTAAAAGTGAATTACTGGCACAATTACTGCTCCCTCACATTGGGGCCAAGCCTCTGGAAAGTCTCCAAGTATTGAGTGTATCACTTTCTCCTTTGGTTCTATCTGAGGTGTACAAGGTGTTTCTTCTTCTTGCCCTCTAAGTTGTTCTGGACATACTTTAAGATGATCCCTTGCTACAGTTGCAGTAGTTCTTCCACCATCTCTACTGATGAAACAGGTTTTACTGTTGTCAAAATTGGATTCTAACACAGTATAGGGATCTTTTTCCCACTGGTCATCAAGTTTATGATGTCTTCATTTTCTTTTTAGTATAACTTCTCCAGGTACTAAAGGTTCAGCTTGTGCACTTTTATCTTAATCTTTTGCTTGTTTTTCTCTGATCTTTTTCAGATTATCTTCTTCACGTGCTTGTACCATTTTGTACTGTTTTTGGCGAGTTGTGACCCAATCGACATTAGATGTTTCCGCATCTGGTACTACAATTCCCATGTCCAAGCCTACTGGTAATTTTCCAGGGCGTGCTCTCATTAGATAAGCTGGTGTGCAATTGGTGGTACTCACAGGTATGTGGTTGTACATGTCCACTAAATCAGGCAATTTGTCAGGCCACTGATTTCTCTCTTCCAAAGGCAATGTCTTCAACATGTCTATTACTATGTTGTTCATCTTTTCACACATGCCGTTTGTTTGTGGATGATAAGGTGTGGTTCTAATTTTCTTACACCTGTATAGATGAAAAAATTCTTGAAAGATCTCAGCTTCAAATGCAGAACCTCTATCAGTTCTCTTACCACAGCAAATTCTGGTCAGACGACCATTACACTCAGTGCTGTATGCAGCTTTGCCCAGGTTTCAACTGAAGGCATTATGAATGCAAGACACCAGCCCCAATCACTAACTACCTCCTTTCACACAGAGGGAGTGATCACTGGTTGTCCTGCACACACAATGGGCTCCATATAGGGCGCAGTTCACACAGGCCTGCACAGTGTATGCCCAGCCTCTTACATTAGCCCCCATTTCAGTAGGCGGGCTGTTGTGGCATTCAACACCGCTACCTGCGCCGGAACAAACGCACCCATACGGCCCAGCTACACACAGCAACAAAAGAGTGCAATAAAAAGCCACAAATGACAGAAAACTGACATTGTGGAAATTTAGTTAGTTTTAAACTATAACAAATTGTGGGGTATTGGTTTGTCTTTTGGACCAAAACACGTAAGCTTGTGAGCCTCTACACGGCTCCCCACGGATCACAAGTCCTATCCACTAAATTCTTATCTCAAGTGAGCAAAGGACAAAATAGAAAATAAATTCTCTTACCACAGCAAATTTGGTCAGACGACCATTACACTCAGTGCTGTATGCAGATTTGCCCAGGTTTCAACTGAAGGCATTATGAATGCAAGACACCAGCCCCAATCACTAACTACCTCCTTTCACACAGAGGGAGTGATCACTGGTTGTCCAGCACACACAATGGGCTCCATATAGGGCGCAGTTCACACAGGCCTGCACAGTGTATGCCCAGCCTCTTACATTAGCCCCCATTTCAGTAGGCGGGCTGTTGTGGCATTCAACACCGCTACCTGCGCCGGAACAAACGCACCCATACGGCCCAGCTACACACAGCAACAAAAGAGTGCAATAAAAAGCCACAAATGACAGAAAACTGACATTGTGGAAATTTAGTTGAAATGAAATTCATGAAATAATAATAAAAAAAGGGCTTCCTTCTATTTCTGGTTCCAGGCAGGTACAAATAGGCACCTGGAGGTTGGAGGCAGCCCGTTCTTGCCTGCTGTACCTGGCTGGACACAAAAATACAGCAATGGTGTTCTACGGTGTTCGATGAACATTCGACGATCACACAGCAAATTTGACGAATCAAATCAAATTCGAACACCGGGGTGGTTGTTCATCTGTATGAAACAGATTGCACAGCAAAGGGCAAAAAGTCTTACTACACACGCTGATAGTTTGCAGTCAGAATTAGGGATGGGCGAATCTACTCGCTAGGACTCGTTACTCGGCGAGTAGTAAGGGACTCGCAGGACTCGGTACTCTGCGAGTTTCCCAGTGATTACTCGCACGAGTCCAATGCAAATCAATATCAATCCTAGTTTTGTCAGAAACGCTGACAAAACTAGGATTGCCTTTGTTTGCATTAGACTCGTGCGAGTAATCACTGGCTACTGTGCCAGTGATAGCAGGGAAACTCGCAGATAACTGCTGTTTCTTTGCAGCTGAGTCCAGCTGTCTTCTCTGTGCAGCTCTAGGGTCCTAGAGCCCGCCTGCTCACAGACATGATGTAGCAGTGCTGAGATTGTTCTCAGTCTGCTCATTCCCTGTGCGTAGACATCTATATTTATGCACAGGGGATGTAGCAGAGAGGACATCGCGTTTTGGACTACGTCGGACAGAAGAGGATTTTTTTAATTAAAGATGGAGTCCCTAATGGCTTTTTTTTTTTATTTCAAATAAAAAATTTTCTCTGTGTTGTGTTTTTTTAACCCTTTATTGGAGATTCTTAGTGGCCGGGTCAAACGTGGCCTGACATTAAGAATCTCGGGCTTAATACCAGCTTGTATAACAAAGCTGGTATTAACCCCTTTATTACCCAGCGTGCCACTGCCACCAGGGCCGCTGGAAGAGCGGGGTTCAGCGCCAGAGGATGGCGCTTCAATGAACGCGCCATCTTCTGGGGCGGCTGCGGGCTGCAATTTGCAGCGGGGGGTGCCCAGAAAGCTTGGGCATCCCTGCGCTGCGGATTCCAGCCCCCAGCTGCTTAGCTGTACCTGGCTAGACATAGAAATTGCGCGGAGCCCCACGCATTTTTTTTTATTTAAATTTAAGTCAAGTCTCAGAGTCAGAGTCTCAGTCGGAGTCTCAGAGTCAGGTCGAGTCTCAGAGTCAGCAAGTCGAGTCGCCTCAGAGTCGGAGTCCCTCAGAGTCGGAGTCTCAGAGTCGGAGTCCCTCAGAGTCGGAGTCTCAGAGTCGGAGTCCCTCAGAGTCGGAGTCGCTCGAGTCGGAGTCGCCTCAGAGTCGGAGTCGTCTCGGAGTCGGAGTCGCCATCGAGGAGTCGGAGTCGTCTCGGAGTCGGAGTCGTCTCGGAGTCTGGAGTCGGAGTCGTCTCGGAGTCGGAGTCGTCTCGGAGTCGGATCGGAGTCGTTGGAGTCGGAGTCGTCTCGGAGTCGAGTCGGTCGAGTCGGAGTCGAGTCGAAGTCGTCTCGGAGTCGGAGTCGTCTCGGAGTCGGAGTCGGAGTCGTCTCGGAGTCGGAGTCGTCTCGGAGTCGGAGTCGTCTCGGAGTCGAGTCGGAGTCGGAGTCGTCTCGGAGTCGGAGTCGTCTCGGAGTCGGAGTCGTCTCGGAGTCGGAGTCGGAGTCGGAGTCGTCTCGGAGTCGGAGTCGTCTCGGAGTCGGAGTCAAGTCGGAGTCGGAGTCGTCTCGGAGTCGGAGTCGTCTCGGAGTCGTCTCGGAGTCGGAGTCGTCTCGGAGTCGGAGTCAAAAAAATGCGTTGGGCTCCGCGCAATTTCTATGTCTAGCCAGGTACAGCTAAGCAGCTGGGGGCTGGAATCCGCAGCGCAGGGATGCCCAAGCTTTCTGGGCACCCCCCGCTGCAAATTGCAGCCCGCAGCCGCCCCAGAAGATGGTGCGTTCATTGAAGCGCCATCCTCTGGCGCTGAACCCCACTCTTCCAGCGGCCCTGGTGGCGGTGGCACGCTGGGTAATAGAGGTTAGGGCCAGCTTTGTATTATCAGCTGGCCCTAAGCCCGAAATTTATGGCGGTCACGCCAATATTAGACATGACCGCCATGAATTTCTATTAAATTGTTTAAAAAAAAACACAACACAGAGAAATTTTTTTATTAGAAATAAAAAAAAAAGCCATTAGAGACTCCATCTTTAATTAAAAAAATCCTCTTCCGTCCGACGCAGTCCAAAACGCGATGTCCTCTCTGCTCATCCCTGTGCATAGATATAGATGTATATGCACAGGGAATGAGCAGACTGAGAACAATCTCAGCTCTGCTACATCATCTCTGTGCAAAGACATTCATGTCTGTACACAGGGAATGAGCAGACTGAGAACAATCTCAGCTCTGCTACATCAGGCAGCAGGCAGGCTCTAGGACCCTGGCAGCCAGCACACAGAGAAGACAGGACTCTTATCTGTGCGAGTTTCCCAGCGATTACAGTTGCAAAGTAAACGAGTCCAATGCAAATAAATGACAAAACTAGGATTGCTTCAGGCTGAAGCTTCCGAGACACATCTGCGATTTGTAAATCTCACACTACTCGCTATTACTCGCTTCCTCATTCATTAACATTGGACTCGCTAGACTCGCAACGAGTAGCGAGTCCTGTGCTCGGACTCGCTAGAGTCAAGCGATTCCGAGTAATTTAGGATTCGCCCATCACTAGTCAGAATCTACTTTTGGACCAAACGGCACAGAAGTGAATGAACATTGTTTGACTTCTGGAACACAATTTTAGCTTTGACTGATTCTGACACCATGACACCATGTCACATCTGCAGAGCCCCAAGGAGCCAAAAAGGCAAGAATTCTGCAGAAGTGACACCATTATAGAAACTGCATCTTCCAGGGAATTGATTGAGGGATATATTGACCTTTATTTGACTCACAATTGTTTCATAAAAGTTTATAACGTTGGGACATGAAAATGAAAAAATTTGGAACAAAAATGTTCTTTTAGCAACAACGAGTGAATGCCCTGCTCCCAAGTTTACAATCTATGAGGAAATAAGAGTAACACAAAAAGTAAAATGTAAAAAATAATGTGCTTTCATGTATGATTCATCCATTAGTATAAAAAATGGGAGCATTCAAATAATGCTGTACAGGTACAGACAAGTACAGATACAATGTGCTACAAAGTGTGTGGAAGCGAGAACAGAGAATAATGTGGTGACATGAAAATTAATTTTTTTTTTCAGCAAAACAACAAGTAGTGATGGGTGACCCTGAACTGCAGAGTTCGCGGTCTGTATTGAGCACCTAGTGTTAGGGCATGAACCCGGAACACAAGTTCGTGGTACTATTCAGGTTTGGGTTCAGCTGGAAGATCTGTAAAAGAAAGCAAAACAGAGATTAAAGCAGCAGAATTATATTTACTGAGGGCCAGGCACTTGCAACACCACTTCAGGTTTCACTCATTAACCTCCAGTTTATTCACTGGACTCTGCCTCCAACAGCCAATCACCGATGCCCAACCTCTTTGACAGCAACAGTGATTGGCTGTTGCACCTCCACCCATTGTACTGGCGTCTGTGATTGGTTTCCATTAATATTAAAGATGACATGGGTGTAAAAATAAATAAAATATTTAAAAAATTTGCTTAGGGGTCCCTCGTATTTTTGGTTCTTAGCCCAATAAAATGGATAGCTACAGGCTGCCACCCTCAGCTTCCTGGTTTTATCTTGGCTGGCAATCAAAAATTATTTTAAAGAAATGTGTGGGCTTTGCCCTATTTTTGATTGCCAGCCAAGGTAAAACCAGACTGGTGGGGGCTGGTATTCTCAGCATGGTAAGGCATATAGTTATTGGGCACCCCCAGACTTCAGAATAGAAGCTCACATCCATCATAGATCTTAGTCAGAAAGGTGCCTGCATCCAACATCATTTCCCTGAAGCCCACACCACCGATATTTACCATAGACCAATGCCACGATGGCTCCTGCCTCAGACCACTGGGACATCCCCTCGTCCCTGCCCAGAGCCCGCCACATCACTCCACTCTCGCCACCGCCTGTGACTTTCATGCACATGTAACCATTTCTCCTGAGACCCCGCTCCACAGTGCGCCCCCTGGTAAGCTGCAAACAGATTATAAAATGCAACCTCCATTTTCCTCCCAAGTTTTTGGGAGGAAAAGTGCATTTTATAATTCTCAAATCAATTTAATTCCAGTGAGGATATTTATGACTGAATGCATAAGTCCTATGGCAGAGTGAGAAATACGACATTTTGCAAGAAGTTAGAAACATGATTTGCCAGTCGTCTTCTGTATTTTTTTCATTATCAAAGAAAGCTTGACAAATGAACTTTTTTCTCTTTTGTGAAAATGAAAGTTCCGCTATCTCCACTAGGTGAGCAGCAACACTTTATCAATGATTTAAAAAAAAATATATAATCAGATGAGTGTGCTCTATGTGAAATGCTAAATCCTATACACAGAAAGCTTTGGACATGATAAAGTAAATCCGTTTAGATTCCCATTCAGATTGCAATTCTTTTTCTATTTCTTGACATCTAAAACTGTTTATTTTAGTTATAAACCTAAATTCTGATAAATGTTCAGAAAGAGTGCTTATTTTAATCAAACATAGAAATGTTTTGTATATTAACTATACAACAATGTTTTTCAGAGTTTCTGAAAAGGTAGCAAACTCAGGACTTCCAGAAATGTATTATTTATCTAATCTGTTTTATATGTATGGATCAAGTAAATTCTACTAAACTAGACAAAACAAAATAGCACTCTTTCATTAGGTACTATATATTAGAGGACCCCTGCGGTATGTCTTGTCTGAGCTTCCCCCTTATTCAAGCCTTCAAGCCAGTGATAGCCAAATCATGCAGTTTCCCCTAAAAATGCTGTGTTTGACCTCTAACCTGTGATTCTCAAATCCTTCAGTATTTTGGCCTCAAAGCAATGATTGCAGAATCCTTCACTTTCCCCTAAAAAGGCTGAGTTTGGCCTCAAAAAAGCCTTTTTAGGGGGAATTGAAGGATTTGGCAACCACTTTTTTGAAGCCAAAAACAGCCTTTTTAAGGCAAAAAAAAGATTTGGCAATCACTTGGTTGTGGCAAAAAGCAGCCTTAAAGGATTTGGCAATTATTTGAGGCAAAAAATCCTTTTCAGGGGAAACTGAAGGATTTTTTAATCACTTGTTTGAAACCAAAAACAGTCATTTAGGGGGAACCACAAATATTTGGCAATCAGTTTGTTAGGCCAAAGAAAAACCTTTTTAGAGGAAACAGAAGGATTTGGCAATTACTTGTATGAGGCCGAAAACAGCTTTTTAGGGGAACCAAAAACATTTCACAATCAGTTGTTTGAGGCCAAAAAAAAAACATTTTGGGGAAACAGATTTTGAAATCAGTTGTTTGAGGCAAAAACTGAAGGATATGGCAATCGCTTTTATGGCCAAGCACAGCCTTTTAGGAGGAAACAAAGATTTGGGAATCACATGTTTAAGGCAAAAAAAAAGTATTAGGGGATAGCTTTTAGGGGAACCACACATATTTGGTAAATGGTTATTTGAGGCCAAAAAAAGCCTTTTTAGGGGAAAAAGAAGGGTTTGGAAATCAGTTGTTTGAGGCTAAATAAAGCCTATTTTAAGGGAAACTGAACAATTTGACAATCACTTGTTTGAGGCCAAAAGCAGCCTTTTTAAGGGAATCACAAGATTTAGTAATCTATGCCACTTACTTGAGACCTAAAAAGCCTTTTCAGGGGAAACTGAAGGATTTGGAAATCACTTGTTCGAGGCCAATAAAGCACTTTTAGTAGAAACAGAAGGATCTGTAAGTCAGTTGTTTGAGGTCAAAAAAACCTTGTTAGGGAAAACTGAAGGATTTGGCAATCACTTCTTTAGGGCCATGAAAAAAACTTTTTTGTGGAAGGACAAAAATATGCCAATCATTTGTTGCATGCAAAAAAACGTGGCTTTTTTATAATGCACACAAATTTGTTAAGCACACTTTTTCTCAGCAAAAAATGCCCATCCGGATGGACCCTCTCCTCCTCCTATTCTATCATTAAAGCAATCAAGTAGCTAGCTATCTTTTAGTGTAGCACGGAAGGGAAGGACGGAGTGGCAGCAGCACTATCCCTAGCAGTAACACTCTGAAAATGGCAACAGAGGCAAATGACCACTTCTTAAATTCAAGGGGACATGTGACTTAGGCAGCCAATGACACAAATCAGCCAATGACAAAAGCCCAACTTGTCTACAACTTGTGGATATTTTATGCTCCCTGATTGGCTGCCGGCCCAGAACATCCACACAGAAAGTGTCGAGAAAAAATAAATGGAGTCCGACACTACTCTGACCTCTCCCCACCCCTCCCCTCATCAAACATGTCCCACCCACTGTCCTACACAGACAGCTACTGGTAGAAGAAAAGCATCACTGCAAACAGTAATGCTTTTTTTCATCCAATCAGTTACCAAACAAAGCCAAGTTTGACGACTTTTTAACTGTTCTGGTTTCTGATCCTGAATCCTAATCTGCAATAATCGTGCCAAATTTGAATTTGGCGAACATGTTTGAAGAAAGTTTGCTCCTCTCTAGTTTTGAGGAAAATCAACTCTTCCAGAGCAGGCATATCTTGGGGTGGATCCATCAGGCCTACAAAATGCGGATTGCAGGCACACAAACAGAACACAGTGCTGCTTCATTGTACTTCAATCCTAAAATGGCATCAGCCTCTGTGGTGACACATCTTTCCTTTGCCTAGGGGCCCACCTCTTCCACTTCCAGAAACAAATTGCTTAGGGGAAATTATTGTTTGCCAATCTTGTTGCCTTGCTCCTCATGAATACACGGGGTGTGCTGTGGAAGACACCTGATTTACACATCCCTATGCCACAGGGAAGAATTGGACTTGTGGTTGGGGGTATGAAAACCTGAAGTATTTGGAGAATATCTTGAGAGGAATAAAGATATTGTCCTATAAGCCTCGGATAAGGGTGGGAACACAGTGATCCTAGACCACACTAAGTATGTCGACATGTGTATGATGATACTTGGTTAGTAGGGACTCAAGGCTGTGGATCATTATCTTTGTAGCAGGGCAATACACTTCAGTGAACATAGTGAAATGGTGAAGGAGATGATACATTTTATACTTCATCACAACTACTTCATGTTCAACGGACAGTACTTCCACCAGCTCAGGGGGACTGCAATGGGTAATGCCTGTGCTCCCAGTTATGCAAATGTCCTGCTGCATTTGTTTGTTGCAGAAGAGGGGAATTGGTGGCAACACCTTATCGCCACCCGGTATAGGTATATTGATGATGTCTTTGCTATATGGGTCTCTACTAAAAATGAATTTGTAAAATCCATACAAGAACTCAATATCAACTAACTCAATTTAAGATTTACATATGAGATTGAGCAGCGCACATTGTCCTTTCTTGATCTTGAGCTCAAAAGAGGGAAAGATGGCATGTTGGAGACTAAGATATTTAGAAAACCCACGACTATCAACAGTCTTTTGCTTTGGGACAGTTTCCACCCCCTGCTATTGAAAAAGGGGATCCCCAGGGACAATTCTTAAGGGCTAGAAGAAATTGTTCCAATAATGATATTTCAAGAAAGAGGCTTTCAATTTGCGCAAAAGATTCTGGAATAGGGGTTATCTGTTGTGAATTCATTGATGAAGAATTCTGGTTGTGAGTTCCCTCCGTGGTTGTTGTTTGTGATGCAGCTGGCTGTGTTTTAATGAGGTCCGCAGCTGATCCTGATGATTGGCAGTCTGCTTCAGATTGGAGCATATAGGTGGTTGGAGCTGATCAATCTATGTCACTTGTCATTATTCTTGGAGGTGTCTAAGAATGTTAAAGCTGTTGCTCTATCTCGCAGTTTTTTGTCTGATTCTCTTGAGGTCTCGGCGCCGGTCAGCATTCTGAAGGAGGGGATTGTTCTTTCTGCTATTTCCCCGATTTACGACTTGCTCTTCAGGAATTTCAAGTGGATAGACCTGAGAGATGTCCTGTGGGGAAATTGTTCCTGCCCGGTGGACTACTATTTCTGAGGTTCACTGTTCTGTGTTGACCGGTCATCCTGGCATCTTTGGTACCCGGGATTTGGTCAGTAGATCTTTTTGGTGGCCTTCCTTGTCTCGGGATGTTTGTGCAGTCCTGTGGGACTTGTGCGCGGGCCATGCCTTGCTGTTCGCGGGCTAGTGGGTTGTATTTGCTTTTACCTGTACCTGAGTAGCCGTGGACGCATATTTCTATGGATTTTGTTTCTGACCTTCCTGTTTCCCAGAGGATGACTGTTATCTGGGTTGTTTGTGACAGGTTTTCTAAGAAGGTTCATTTGATTCCTTTGTCTAAATTGCCTTCTTATTTGAAATTGGTTCCACTGTTTTTTCAGCATGTTGTTCGTTTGCATGGTATTCAGGAGAATATTGTGTCTGACAGGGGTGCCCACTTTGTTTCTCAGTTTTGGAGGACCTTCTGTGCTAAGCTTGGTATTGCTTTGTCTTTTTCTTCTGCGTTCCATCCCCAGTCCAAAGGTCAGACTGAGAGAACTAATCAGACTTTGGAGACTTATTTGAGATGCTTTGAGTCTGCGGATCAGAATGATTGGGTTGCTTTCTTGCCTTTGGCCGAGTTTGCACTTAATAATCGGGCGAGTTCAACTACTTTGGTTTCACCCTTCTTTTGTAATTTTGGTTTTCATCTTCGTTTTTCTTTGGGGCAGGGTGCGACTTCTGCCTGTCCGGGTGTGGATTCTGTGGTTGAGCGGCTCTGGCAGATTTGGGATTGCATGGTGGACAATTTACATGAGTCTCAGGAGACCGCTCAATGTTTTGCTAACCGGTTCTCGGCTTCGTGCTGGGGATTTGGTTTGGTTGTCGTCATGCTATGTTCCTCTGAAGGTTTCTTCTCCTAAATTCAAGCCTCGGTTCATTGGTTCTTACAGGATTTCTGAGATTATTAATCCTGTCTCCTTTTGGTTGGCGCTTCCGGAATCCTTTGCGATTCATGTCTTCCAGAAATCCTTGTTAAGGTAATATGTTGTGCCCGTGGTTCCTGCTGTGGCTCCTCCGGATCCAGTCTTGATTGATGGTGATTTTGGAGTATGAGGTTGAGAAGATTTTGGATTCCCATCTTTCGAGACAAAGGCACCAGTACCTTGTTGAATGGCGGGGTTAGGACCTGGAGGATAATTCTTGGATTTTTTCCCGCGGAGGTCCATGCCTCTGACTTGGTTCGTGCTTTTTATCTGGCTCATCCTGGTAAGCCTGGGGGCTCTCGTGAGGGTTCGGCGATCCCTCCTCAAGGGGGGGGGGTACTGTTTTGAATTCATTGATGAAGAATTCTGGGTGTGAGCTACCTCCTGTGGTTGTTGTTGGTGATGCAGCTGGCTGCGTTTTGGAGAGTTCCGCAGCTGATCCTGATGATTGGCATTCTGCTTCGGATTGGAGTATATAGGTGGTTGGAGCTGATCTCTGCCAGTTGTCATTATTCCTGGAGGTGTCCACATTTCTCCCTGTTTTCTTCCTGCTCTATTGAATGCTTGCAAGCTAAGTGAATGGGTTTTTGTTATTTTGTGGCACACATGTTGTGTGCTTGAGGATCTGCTTATTGCTTGTCTTGCTCTGAGTTGTGGGTTGATATTTAGTCTGCATATTTGTTTACCTGCTCTCAGTTAGGAAGTCTTCCTAGGCATGAATTGCTATTCACTGTTGTCTGCTGCTTCCATTTCTGCTGGTGTTAGAACCTATTTATTCTAGTTTGATTCACAGAAGTTCCTGCAGATATAAAGGTCGAGCATTAGCAGACTCAGGGTTATTTTTTGGTACTATCTGCTGTTGGAGGTTTTTGATAGTATTTTTAATACTTACCGCAATAGTATTCCATCCAGTCGTTACTTTATAGCTAGTGTGGCCTCTTTTGCGAAACTCTATTATCTGCCTGTGTGTGTTTTTCCTCTCCTGTTTCCCAGTCAATATCCGTGGGGGGCTTGCCATTCTTTTGGGGTTCTGCTCTGAGGCAAGATAGACTTTCGTGTTTCCATCTTTAGGGGTAGCTAGTTCTCCGGCCGTGTCGAGGTGTCTAGGGTATGGTTAGTTACATCCCACGGCTACTTCTAGTTGCAATATTTAGTCAGGGACTGCAGTCAGTACAGTTGCCAACTACTTCTGTGAAGTCTGTTTATGTTACTCCTAGGTCATCGGATCATAACAGTTATCCCAATGATGTCCTCAAGACAGCTTTCTATCATGCTGCTGACATTGAAAGGGATTCCCTTCTGACTCCTAAATACAGGATACAGGAAGAGCAGATGGTAAGGATTGCAGGTACTTTTGGTTGTTTCATATGATGATTTTTCACTTTTTTTTTTTTTATACACTGATGATTAATTACTAAGGGAACCAGTGATATGGATCTTGTTAATTTTAGACCTATTAACAGAACATTATATAGGTCTATTCATATCCTGCTCCCCTGGGCATATCATACAGGTAATGAAGTCTACCTTATCTTTGTTACTGTAGTTTAATATTCTGTTCAGGAGTGATATCCTAATTCCAAAAACATATAATTGAATGGATTAAATAGTGTTTTTCACTCTTAGGTATTTGTTATTACTCCCTGTTAGGAGGTTTCCTTTGACATCTTGGAGCTACTTTCCTATTTTGTACCCTATTGCCAATTTGTTTCCCCTTCCACTATCAGCTGTGCATAGCTTAACAACATAAGGTTCTTCCTGTTATTCTTCCATGCAATATCCCTTCCTCGATGCCGGTTTCATTTATATTGGTACTAAATGTTCAACACACCAGCATGATATACAGGTCCCCCCCCCCGTTTTGAGCAGGGTGACATTTCTGCTTGTATCTGCACAGTGCACTTATTGGCATTTTTTGCCCGGGGTCCGCTTCCAGGCGTTGCTAGGTTGCGGTGGGTGTGACTGTGATGCTGGCAATGACAGGCCGGAATAATACTCATTCAGTCATTATGGTAACATGGGATCTCGGAGACGTATTTCCAGTGACTCACTTCCAGTTTGGCGAAGCCCGGAAGTCCTGCATCTGTACACCGGTTTGTGCTAAATGACATCTGAAACAGGTGATAGCACTTGTCCTATTATGGTCTAAGTGAAGCTAATATATGTATCACTATACTCTATATACACAGACACATGCCTTCAAGTCACTAGAACAACTGACTACAGCCATAAATAATGATATAACACACTTGTGCACAAGCAAGAAATCTGTATTCTAAACTATGGAAGGAAAGGATAAAAAGGGATTGCACATTTTCAAGAAGCAATATCCATATTATAGTGTTTTATGAGTGTGAAGAAACTTATAAGACAATATATGCTAAAAATATAATGGACATATGCAATTTTTATCTGAATTGCTAGCAGATAAGTGTAGAAGAGGGGGCCTTGCATAATGCTGACCCTCTGCAATAATAAAGGTTTTCTCTCTAAAAATAAATAATTTAAAAGAAATTTAAATCTCTCTTAAAGGGATGCTTAAAGGAGATGTTAAGGTTCCTGGATTTCACAGATGCTGCCACATCTAGCACTAGTCCAAAGGTTCACAGCCTGCAGGTGTTCCAACTTCTGAAAAGTCAGTGAAGCTTACAAACCTTTTTTTTAAAGCTCCCTTAAGTTCACCATCTTGAAAGAAACTCGTAGACCCGATGGTTGTAAACTCAGCTAACCTTAGGTTAGCGGAGACCTCAGTCACTGGGTTTTCCGGTAAGCACTTTGGACCAAAACCTTCAAGGAGAGTTTTAGGGCCATCTTAAAGTTTCGAATTTTTTTCCGAACAAAGCCGAATTTGCTGATTTTTTTAGTAAATTGCTCAGGTTTCCAATCACGAACCAACCCATCAGTGTTTGTGCCAAATTTGAAATTGGCAAACCCTGTTTGGAAAAGTTCGCTCATCACTAGTCAGAACATACAAAAAACTGAGTAAGATCAGACATTTGTTAACATGCCAGCAGAGTATGTTCACACTGACCACCAAAGTAGCAGAAACAACAAGGAAAAAAGTATGTGCAAATGTATACTTATTTATTGCAGGGTATTTTGTTATAATTTGCACATACTTTTTTACTTGTTGTTTCTTATCAGTTGCCAGAACAATAAAAACAGAGTGGCAAGTGGGTGCATGTCATAAAAAATGTCCATGTTCAGAGCATAAAAATACAATGACTTCTGAGAAACAGGTAATTTGAGTTATTTGGATGACATTTATTTTAAAACTATACTTCTCAACATTGAAACTGCAGCATCAAAAATAAAAAAAATACCCACCTTTAGGGCAGTCCCCACTGGCTGGAGGGAGGAGTTAGGTGAGGGGTGAGTGGCAAAGGAGAGAGTTCTAGTTGTGTCTAAGCAGCTTGTGAGACAGCATGGAACATAGAGTGAAGTGTTAGGCTGAGGAAATGGAAAGACAAATCTGCTGGCAGCTGTTAAAGGTGGGAAGAGGAACTAGCTGTAGCAGGGGTACTAGCCCCAAATCGATCAGGGACTTCAAGTGCAGTGACTCACCTTGTGGACCCTCCTGAGGCTCAAGGGGCTATATAGTGTCAGAGGACAAAAGGCTATCACTCGTAGGACCCGCAGCTACCTGCCTACAAGGACTGGCAACCACAGGACACCTAGGAGAGGACAAGGGGTAGCAAGTGTCAAAATGGGAAAAGGCACCTGGAAGGCCATATACCTTGTGTCTCGGCAAAGTGGACTCCAAATACCTCCTGGCTGACCAGGCTATAATCCTGGTGAACTCTATATCCCAGCTGGGTTATAACCTTGAACTTCAAGTAAAGGGTAAGAACTGCAAGACTTTATGTTGCCTGATCCTTCCTGTGTCCTCTGCACCATCCAACATCTCTCTGCACCTTCCAAGGGGACCCCTGCCCTGACTGGAGAATGCTAAACATCTGGCTGCCTCACTATCCTCCTTAAAGTGGCTCGTTGTCCTTCGTCCTCCACCCCCCTCCCTGCTGTTCGTTAAACTGGCACCGCAATAAAGACGACTGGTTGCAGATTTACGGGTGAGTGCCCTTTTGTTCTAATGAACTACCATTTGTTGAAATACTGAACTAATTGCCTGTCTGAGCCGCTCTAAAGAGGTCTTTGATCTGCGGTGGTGCCTGGCTTTTTTCTATATGGTGGACTGAGATTCTTTTTTAAGATTACCCTCACAAACTGGTGCATAATGACACACAGACCTTTTTTATGATTACCCCCACAAAGACAGTAGCCACGCAGAGCTTTTTTGAGGATTTTCCCCTTGCACCTTTTTTAAGATTACCCCCATACGGACTACTGCTGATTGGCCACACAGACCCAATTTTAAAATTTACTACCAAAGTAAAAGTGCTCTGACAAGGGTTACCGTGGAGAGGTAGAGCAGCTTAGCATACATTTTTTGCAAAACACGTATCAACTAAATACCCTGTTTTTACTACTTTTATGTAACCAGCACTTGCTTTTTAATGTTTTTCTTTACAACAGAGTATTTTTTCACGTTTGTTTGACTATGTTTTTTGCTCTTTAGTCTTTTGGTGGTGTGAACGCTGTCCTACAGACAAGTTCCCTGTGTGCATGGCTCATTAGTTAGTTTTTTGCCTATTGTGTTTCTTGCCTCTGCAAGATTGGGGAAGCCTCCGCCCTTCCCCCATGAGCCCTGCACATAAAAAGTTGTTTTCTGCATTCAGTCCATGTCAGAACTTGGACCTGTCTGGACCCTGCTCATGTAGGTACTAATACACATGGTCAGGTTTTTTGAATACATCAGATAGGGACTGCTCTAACATGGGTTACTGTGGAGAGGTAGAGCAGCCTAGCATACATTTTTTGCAAAAAACATATCCACTAAATACCCTGTTTTTACTACTTTTTAACCAGCACTTGCTTTTTAATGTTTTTCTTTACAACAGAGTATTTTTTCACGTTTGTTTGACTATGCTTTTTGCTCTTCAGTCTTTTGGTGGTGTGAACGCTGTCTTACAGACACGTTCACTGTGTGCATGGCTCATTAGTTAGTTTTCTTTTTTCGTACACTCTCAGCTCCTCTCCATACACCTCATACACAAACAGCTCCGCTACGTACACCTCGTACACACATGGCTCCACTCCGTACACCTCATACACACGCGGCTCTGCTCCGTACATCTCATACACTCTCGGTTCTGCTCCATACACCTTGTACACACATGGCTCCGCTCTGTACACCTCGTACACATGCGGCTCCGGTCTGTACAGTTCGTACACACGTGGCTCCACTCCGTACACCTCGTACACACACGGCTCTGCTCTGTACACCTCGTACACACACGGCTCCACTCCGTACACCTCGTACACATGCGGCTCCGCTCCATACACTTCGTACACACACGGCTCCGCTTCGTACACCTCGTACACTCTCAGCTCTGCTCCGCTCCGTACACCTCATACACACTCAGTTCTGCTCCATACACCTCGTACACACATGGCTCTGCTCCGTACACCTTGTACACATGCGGCTCTGCTCTGTACACCTCGTACACATGTGGCTCTGCTACATACACCCCGTACACATGCGTCTCCGCTCCGTACACCTCGTACACTCTCAGCTCTGCTCCATACAACTCGTACACACACGACTCCGCTCTGTAGACCTCGTACACACGCGGCTCTGCTTCGTACACCTCATACACACTCGGCTCCTCTCCGTACAGCTCGAACACACTCGACTCCGCTCCGTAACCTAGTACACACTCGGCTCCGCTGCGTACACCTCATACACACTCGGCTCCGCTCTGTACACCTCGTACACACTCGGCTCCGCTCCGTACACCTCGTACACATTCGGCTCCTCTCCGCACACCTTGTACACACTTGGCTCCGCTCCATACACCTCCATACACTCGGCTCTGATACCTCCACACTGTAAATCCCTCCTGACCCTCACAGATAAACTTCATCTCATCCAGCACCATGACAACCAGCACAGCACAGTCCTGCATACACAGAGGAGCTGATTATGTGATCCCTGACTCCTCCCCTCCATTAACATCATCATGAGTCATGTTGTCGAGCCCCAGGGCGTGGCGCACTCGGGTATCAGGTGGCAAGGGGTTAACTTTGTGACGGGGAATGGCGGCCGCGCCTGATCCCGTGTCCTGGGTGACACTTCAAAAGGGGGTTTTTATGTAATTATATACAAGTTTGTTATCGTGATGCCACCTGCAGTTCCTGGTGAAGTAGCACCAGCGGCGCCACAGTCCGCCGGAGGCCGGTGGTATCGCAGCTTACATGGTGTAGTCCTCCGCAGGCAGGACTGGGACCTCCAGGGCAGCATTCCTGTGAATGGAACAAGTTCATGCCCTGGAAGATGCAGCAGAGGCTAATTCACTTCACTCCGGGTACTTTACTGCAAACTTTAGCAGCGACTATTACAGTTCTCAGTTCAGTAAGATGTTATAACGACAAGTAGCTAATGGGTGGCTGCAAGCGTATCCCAGGTGGTAGGATGGAACCCTGAGTGTGTGCCTTTTCTCCGTCAATTCTTCCCTGCTTTCCAGTAGTTTGTGTGAAGTCTGACCCCATAAAGCGGATCTGGCCTCCTACTGTCTCTCTCTCTCTTCGCTCCTGTTGGATTACCTTCTGCTGGCCGCCTCCTGCTCTTTCAGCGGCACCTGGTACCCTCTTTTGGTTGCTTAAGAGCCTGGGCGGTATATAGATATACCCCACAGAATGTCGGATTTTCTGTGGTCCTTGGAGGATCCCATAGGTGCGGGCTCCGGTGCCCGGTAAGCTATTGGGGTTTGACCTTCTCTAGTCCTTTCCTTCCCCAACTCGATGTCTGCGCCTGGGATCTTTCCTTCTCCCTGGTCCCTCAGCCGAGAGACCCTTGCTGCCATACATTCTCAAATCTCAGAACTCAGAGGCAAAGACCTCCTTGTTCCGCCTGGGGGTGGTTTTATTCCCTCCCGGGTACCTCCCACCGTGTAATCTAGTGTGGTGGTGCTTGTGTGTGGGTTCCACCCATCATCCCAAAATCCACTTGCGGCTGGAGTATCTGCACCTCTTTTACGGGTGCAGTACCCCTCTGTGACGCCTGCGTGGCGGGGCGCCACATACCCCCTTGATTGAATATACTCATCCGCGAGTATTAGTACCTGTTGGCTACCGGGAAGTGAAAAACATTTTTATATATTTATCATCAACATTAACGGGTGACTATTTACAATTAAGCAAGCTTAGGTTTTCTTCCCATTGCTGGGAGGCTCATTACTTCAAACGTTTCACATATAAAATATCCACATATACAGACGTGGCAGCAGTTAGTAATCAGACTTCACAGTCCTCAGGCCACCTGTCGGCAAAGTTGTAGTAGTAATCTTTACTCCAGCACAGTCCAGTGTGTGTTATCACCGCTGGGCCACTGCTCACTCAGCACTCATTATTAAATAAAACAGGAAAGGACAGTTCACATAAAAGTCTTTGAGTCCAGGAAACACACGTTATGCAGGGTTTGCAAAAAGGGAAAAAATAAAGGGGCATGGTTTCTGGAAAGGTAGGGGCTATATACAGGGCAATGTCTCGCTACGGGAGTCTCTCGCAAATACAGTGTCTACTGTTTAACGGGGGTTATCTGGACAACGGGCAATCCGTATAGCAAACCAGCCTAACTGGCCGGGGAAGCGTTCGCAGGTTACTTGCTCACCTATGTACAGATCCCGCCGTGGATGTCCTTTGCGCAAGTACGATTCTACGTCGCGCCAGGAGAAAAAGACATCGTCCATTAGTCCAGGTTCACGTAGAAAACCGCATCCGTCCTCCTGGTAGACGGAGACAACTGTTCCTGATTTACGCAGTTCTAATGGAAGTAGGGCTGAGCTCTGGCTTCCTCACGGAGTGTCCTTGTTGCCTGCACTCGCTGGTACCAATCCTCTCGTCGCCTCTGCATCGCCACCTGATCTCTTTCATCCATGGCTGGCCGGGAACATTGCAGCGACTGGTACTGCGGAGGTGGCGAGCTGCTAGCTGGGCTTCGCAGGGTGACTCGTGTTTCCACGGAACTCAGGATGGCGGGAACTCCTCATTGGTGCCGTTGCCATGCGGTCCACCACACTGCTTCTGGAGTGCTTCCCCCCGAAGCTCCCTCCGGTTCCTCGCCGGTGTCATCGTCGTCGAACTCCTCCTCGACCTCAACGTCGGGTGTGGTGGGGGACGTCCACGCTGCCTCCAGCCGGAGACTGCTGCTGGCCTGGGACGGTGGTGATGTCGGGGGCTCAGTCTGAACTCCCATGTCCCAGGTCTGGCTGGGTGGTGCGACAGGTGGTAGAGAGGCGCGGTACTCTTCAACTGCTCATTCGGCCTCCTCTGCCTCCCGTGCCTCGCGGGTCGTTCTCCTGGAGGAAAGTTCAAATGTCCGCTCGGCACTCCACCGCAGACACATCCAAGTCAGGGTCTGTTCCATTTCTTGGTGGAGCCGGGAAAAAGCATCCCGCCAGGAGTCAGCATCCCCCTTCATGGTTAAGAGGGACGCCGCTGCCGGATCGCCCTGCTCGGCGCGGGTCTGCTGTTCCACCTCTCGCACGATATCTCTCCACCGGGGTGCTACCATGCGGCCAGGTATAAAGGAGCCTAGATGTTTCTGTCCTTCTCTTCCGGTTTGTCTTGCTATCAGCAGCCACTCCCGCGGAACTTCCTGTGGGCCGCACCCCTGATTGATTGATGGCAATCGGGGCAGCCACACTTTTTAGCGCCTTTGTCTTGGCCCTCCTTCTTCTAGGGGCTGAGGCACACCCCCGGGCTTGCACATGGCATGGCATTTAATACATGGCTACGGCGCCATCTTGGATCCTCGTGCAGTAATGGCGGGAACCCATTTTTGGCGCCAAGCAATGGCGGAAAAAGTTTGTTTTCAGTCCGAGTCCAAATTCAAGGTGCACAGTACCCGGTGGTACCGGGCACAATATCCTGTTCATGACGCCAGAAAGAGATGTCGAGCCCCGGGCTGTGGGGTACTCGGGTATCAGGCAGCAAGGGGTTAACTTTCTCACTGGGAATGGCAGCCGCACCTGATCCCGTGTCCTGGGTGACACTTCAAAAGGGGGGTTTTATGTACAAGGAATTATATACAAGTTTGTTATCGTGACTAGGGATGAGCGAGTCTACTCGCTAGGACTCGTTACTCGGCGATTCTTAAGGGACTCGCTGGACTCGGGAATCGGCGAGTCTTTTAGCGAATACTCGCTCAGTAACGAGTCCAATGCAAGTGAATGGCAATCTTAGTTTTGTCATAGTTTACTTTCTCTCACTCGCTAGACTCGCTAGACTCGCTCTATCACATCGCTATATAGCTTGAATCTCCCCAAACAGCAGCGAGTCTGAGCGAGTCTACGAGTCCGAATCCTAGCGAGTCTGCGATTCCGAGTCCTGTATTCTCTATTCGGGACTCGCGAATCCAGAATCTTTTATGTTACTAGTCAGCATTGCGTGTTAGGTCAGAAAACTTGTGAAGATAGCCAATCATAGTCAGTAATGGCATAGCAGCTTTGGTTGTGTCAGGACTATGATTGGCTGCTGTCCATCGTGATGTATGACAGGCAAGGCAGTATATAAGGCTTGCCCCCGCCATTTTGGGCACATTGCTGAGAAGAGCTGACCTAGTGCAGGGAGACTTGGAGCAGATCTAGGGACAGTTAGGCAGTGTAGGACTCACATATAACCCAAAAGTTCTTTTCAGAACTAACAGGACGGAGTGTAGGAGTCAAGATTCCTCACACATAACCCAAAAGTTCTTTTCAGAACTACCAGGACGGAGGATTGCTGTACAGGACTGTAAGGAAGGGAGATAGGAGCAGCCTTACAGTGAATCCAGCACCATCCTCAGAGCTTAGTTCACCCAGCTTTCCGCAGAGCTGTAATCCTAAGCTTTTTCTTATTTTTGGCACTAGTCTACCAAATAATTTTGGTGCCATTTTTCCACAAAAAATTTCCTGTGCCAGTGCGTAGCTGTACGGTGTCCTGCCTGCAGCTCGCACGGTACTTGTAAACTTGCACGCAGCCAGCACCGCAGCCTAAGTGTGCCTGGTTCTGCGTACTAAACAATTTTTTCCTGTGCCAGTGCGTTGCTGTACGGTGTCCTGCCTGCAGCTCGCACGGTACTTGTAAACTTGCACGCAGCCAGCACCGCAGCCTAAGTGTGCCTGGTTGTGCGTACTAAACAATTTTTTCCTGTGCCAGTGCGTTGCTGTACGGTGTCCTGCCTGCAGCTCGCACGGTACTTGTAAACTTGCACGCAGCCAGCACCGCAGCCTAAGTGTGCCTGGTTGTGCGTACTAAACAATTTTTTCCTGTGCCAGTGCGTTGCTGTACGGTGTCCTGCCTGCAGCTCGCACGGTACTTGTAAACTTGCACGCAGCCAGCACCGCAGCCTAAGTGTGCCTGGTTGTGCGTACTAAACAATTTTTTCCTGTGCCAGTGCGTTGCTGTACGGTGTCCTGCCTGCAGCTCGCACGGTACTTGTAAACTTGCACGCAGCCAGCACCGCAGCCTAAGTGTGCCTGGTTCTGCGTACTAAACAATTTTTTCCTGTGCCAGTGCGTTGCTGTACGGTGTCCTGCCTGCAGCTCGCACGGTACTTGTAAACTTGCACGCAGCCAGCACCGCAGCCTAAGTGTGCCTGGTTCTGCGTACTAAACAATTTTTTCCTGTGCCAGTGCGTTGCTGTACGGTGTCCTGCCTGCAGCTCGCACGGTACTTGTAAACTTGCACGCAGCCAGCACCGCAGCCTAAGTGTGCCTGGTTCTGCGTACTAAACAATTTTTTCCTGTGCCAGTGCGTAGCTGTACGGTGTCCTGCCTGCAGCTCGCACGGTACTTGTAAACTTGCACGCAGCCAGCACCGCAGCCTAAGTGTGCCTGGTTGTGCGTACTAAACAATTTTTTCCTGTGCCAGTGCGTAGCTGTACGTTGTCCTGCCTGCAGCTCGCACGGTACTTGTAAACTTGCACGCAGCCAGCACCGCAGCCTAAGTGTGCCTGGTTGTGCGTACTCAACAATTTTTTCCTGTGCCAGTGCGTTGCTGTACGGTGTCCTGCCTGCAGCTCGCACGGTACTTGTAAACTTGCACGCAGCCAGCACCGCAGCCTAAGTGTGCCTGGTTGTGCGTACTAAACAATTTTTTCCTGTGCCAGTGCGTTGCTGTACGGTGTCCTGCCTGCAGCTCGCACGGTACTTGTAAACTTGCACGCAGCCAGCACCGCAGCCTAAGTGTGCCTGGTTGTGCGTACTAAACAATTTTTTCCTGTGCCAGTGCGTTGCTGTACGGTGTCCTGCCTGCAGCTCGCACGGTACTTGTAAACTTGCACGCAGCCAGCACCGCAGCCTAAGTGTGCCTGGTTCTGCGTACTAAACAATTTTTTCCTGTGCCAGTGCGTTGCTGTACGGTGTCCTGCCTGCAGCTCGCACGGTACTTGTAAACTTGCACGCAGCCAGCACCGCAGCCTAAGTGTGCCTGGTTGTGCGTACTAAACAATTTTTTCCTGTGCCAGTGCGTAGCTGTACGGTGTCCTGCCTGCAGCTCGCACGGTACTTGTAAACTTGCACGCAGCCAGCACCGCAGCCTAAGTGTGCCTGGTTGTGCGTACTAAACAATTTTTTCCTGTGCCAGTGCGTTGCTGTACGGTGTCCTGCCTGCAGCTCGCACGGTACTTGTAAACTTGCACGCAGCCAGCACCGCAGCCTAAGTGTGCCTGGTTGTGCGTACTAAACAATTTTTTCCTGTGCCAGTGCGTAGCTGTACGGTGTCCTGCCTGCAGCTCGCACGGTACTTGTAAACTTGCACGCAGCCAGCACCGCAGCCTAAGTGTGCCTGGTTGTGCGTACTAAACAATTTTTTCCTGTGACAGTGCGTTGCTGTACGGTGTCCTGCCTGCAGCTCGCACGTTACCTTCCATCTGTCTTAATATATCTTAGCCTCTAGTGTGTACCTTTCACGAAATAGTACCTGCTACTTGTTTTACAAGCCCCCAGAAAGCCACCAGAAATTATAAAATGTCACACAAAAAACCAAATCCCAAAAAAAGTCTTGCTAAGGGACAGGGAAGAGGTACAGGCATTGGTAGTCGTGGCCAACTATTCACCAGTTCGGGCAGACAGACGAGGATTGATCGATCGTTCCTCCTGTCTAACTTTCCCCGTCAGGAAAGTAAACGAGTATTGAGGCCGGAAGACGAACAGCATCTAACGTCTTGGCTGGCAGACAAGACCTCAACAACAGGTTCTTGCAGCACTCAAGGTTCCTTGAGCACTGTGTCTACTGTTGGTACATACCATGCTGGGTCATCTAATCCACAACCTCTTCACAGTTCCTCAGACCAACAGCAGCCCCATGAAAATGTTGACACAGACATGGGTCACTCAGATGACTTATTTGGTACATATAATCCTTTACATGAATCCGGTTTGCCAGACTCCGTAGTAGATGAGATACTTGACGAAGAATTGTCCAATCATGGACAAGTTTTAGAGACACCCCGGCCACATGAACGTGTCTTTCAGCAAAGTCTTAGACCGTCTCAGGAGTTGGAGGATGATGATGATGAGACAGTGACACACTTGTCATCTGGGGAGCAAAATCTATCTTGTTATCGGGAAGATTTAGAAGAGGAAGGGGTTGATGATGAGACAACTGATCCCACGTGGAATGTTGCGATGCAGAGCCAGCAGAGCAGCACGGAGGAAGAAAGTGTGTATGTCCCACCAACAAAGGCACCAAGGCCTACTCCTCCCACCAGAACTGAAAGAGTCACCACTGTTGCCCAAAATGTGTCCACTGTGGCTCAAAATTTGTCAACTGTTGGACAAAATGTTTCAAATGTGGGCCTCAGTAATCCCTCAGGGAGTACAGTCAAGCCTAGAGGTCGGTCAGCCACTGTGTGGAAATTTTTTAAAGATGGGCCTTCTCAAGAAAATGTGGTCATCTGTACCATCTGCCATGCAAGGCTAAGCAGAGGCCACGGGAAAGGAAACCAGAGCACCAGCAGTATGCGGAAGCACATGGCTGGTCAGCACCCTATTCAGTGGTCAAAAGTGCAGCCTTCCACAACAGTGTCATCTGACCCAAAGACTGCGACGGTAACTCAGATACGTCCGTCACAATCAAGTGTTGCTGAAGCTGGTCCAGCTGATATGTACTCATCACAAGCAGCGGTTGCAGAGAGACTGAACACGAGTGCAGACAGTTCTCGGTCATCAACATCCTTACAGTTATCAGTGACACAGCTGTACGAAAGGAAGCAGAAATACCACTCTTCCCACCCATTAGCCAAAAAAATAAATGCCCAGATAGCTAAGTTGTTAGCAGTCGAGATGTTGCCGTTTAGGCTTGTGGGTACAGACTCTTTCCGTGAGCTTTTGGCTGTGGCAGTACCACGCTACTCGGTTCCAAGCCGCCACTACTTTTCACGTTGTGCCGTCCCCGCGTTACATGAGCATGTCATTAACAACCTCAAGCGTGCCCTCACCAACGCTGTAACCGGGAAAGTACACCTTACTACGGACACGTGGACAAGCAGTTCAGGACAGGGCCGGTACATCTCGCTCACCGCGCATTGGATCAACGTTGTGGAGAGTGTGCCAAACGATGTTAGTGTAACATCAAACATCCTACCCACGCCACGGATAGCTGGCACAACCTCATTCAGGGTCTCTGCATCATCCTATATGTCCACTACCCCATCTTCCGCTTCCTCGACCAATCCTCAATTGCCCTCAACATCACGGCCAAGTTGGGAGGTTTGCTGCAGTGCTTCAGCAAGACGCCAACAGGCTCTGCTGAAGCTGATCTGTTTAGGTCACACACCGCACACTGCAGTAGAGCTGTTGAAAGGTCTGAAGGAACAGACAGATGAGTGGCTATCCCCACTCCAACTCCAGACCGGTCTCGTGGTGAGCGACAATGGTCGTAACCTAGTGGCTGCACTAAAGCTCGGAAACCTTGTGCACGTGCCTTGCATGGCTCACGTGC